>WBZZ01000033.1:255000-295000 GCA_019918135.1 Paulinella micropora
ACGGGCCCAGCACACCCACACCATCCCCAGATAGATAGATAGATAGATAGATAGATAGATAGATAGATAGATAGATAGATAGATAGATAGATAGATAGATGGATAGATGGATAGATGGATAGATGGATAGATAGATAGATAGATAGATAGATAGATAGATATGTTTGGTCTATCAGCTCTGCATATCCGAAGACATAGGCATCCATTCCACCCCGCCCAATCAGCGACTGGGTAGATAGATAGATAGATTAGATAGATAGATAGAATGGGTACATTGCTCGACTCTTCTTTCCTTGTTTTCAAAAGGTTGGACGAATGGGAACAAACGAAATTTTCTTTATTTCCCTTCACTTGAACCTAACAAATCATTTCATTTTGGATTGAGTGTTTTAAGTACCATGAGAAAACAAAAAGAAGAAACTGATAATCAAGGATGTATGAAGGACGCCCAAGACAAGTTAACCATTTTACATTTTCTGACCCTGCTGCTCACATGTACATCTGTGGCTAGTTGACGCATCGACTTGCAGAAAAGGAAACAAGCCCCACAACGAGTGTTGTGTTGGTGAAGCGGACCTTGCTCAGGCTTACGAGATGGACTCCAGGACGGAATCCTTGTATGGGGTGGGCCCAGATGGATGTGTCTTACTACTGTTCGGAACTCGTGTCTTGTGAGTTCGCGAACAAAACCTTTTTGTGGTTATAAAATTTTCAGCACTTTTTAGCATCGAGGTATCGAGGTCAGAACGTGAGTAAATCTAATTTTAGCAGGTCAACAGGCCGGTCCAAACTCTGCAGCCAGAAGCGGGTCCAAAATAAACAAGCCACTGCCCGTGAAATTCGCAGTGACTTGGAAAAAAACACTGGACGCGAAACGACAGTGCCTGAGAGTGCGGCAAAAAGACACAAAAGTAGTATAGGGTGCCACTTTGGCACACTTTTTGGATGCATACAGACTAAGCGACGAAACGGCTCTATCGGCTCTCCTGTTCGTCGTCTTAACGGATGAAAAGTAACGGCTATTTAATGGTTATTTCTAACAATTAATTATTTTACATTTAAAGATAAAATAGAGACACATATATAAGATGATGCGATTTAGAATGTCTAGAGGTTGTGTTATGGTAAAGAATAACGAAAAGAGACCAATGGTAAAAGTTCAATGGAGAGAAGGAGGAAAGGTTATGTGTAAGAGTATCTGTATTGGAAAGAAGAAATCAAAAGAGCAAGCACTAGAAGAAGCAAAGAAATATCACGAAGAAATTGTGATTCCAAGGTATGAGGAATGGAAAGTAAATTATGATAAAGAAACAAAAGAAATCAAAAAAAGAAAAGAAGAAAATTTGGAAACACAAAGATTTCAAGTGTGAATGCGGCGCTGAAATACATAATGGCAACAAAGTGCGACATATGAAGTCTCAGAAACATATTTCAGCAGATTACAAAATTACGGAAAAAGAAAAACCTCCAGTTCCTCCTAGACCAAGCAAAGAGTATATGGAGAGAATAAAGAATGAGGAGATGTCAAAGTCCAAGGATAAGGACGATAGGTGTAATATTTGCGGATACATGGAACATAACTGCCACTGCGGTTGCGGGTATGGTAAGTATTGATAATTAAAAGGTTTGTCAGCAGAAAACACTGAATTTCCATCTAAAGACAAGGAAGGGGTCTATATATAGTGCACACGAGGCCACGAGGGGACAACCGATTGAGGCGGACAAATATTTTAATTTTATAAAATTATATTTTCCTTAATATACAATTATCAAACATGGAGACACATGCATACAACGGCAAGGTCTACAGGTTGGATAAGTTGAGGGAATATAAGATAAATTATGAAATTAAACTAGTCAGGGGTCGGGACGTCCTATATATTAAACCAAAGGTAAGGGGGTATAAGATAGATTCACCGACAGCCCAAAACTACTTGAACCAAGTAAGAGGTGCGGTGTATTTTGAACACCATGCTATTCCAATAGCACCACCTTTACCTACGATTGAAGAGAAAAAAGAAATCAAGGAAAATGTCAGAGACTTGATGTGATATGGTAATTACGAAATCAAGCGAGACGACAGAAAGGAGCACAAACTTGGAATAAACGAAAGTATTTACAGGGTTGTGTTGAATGGAAACTCTCGGTCTTTCACTATGCGAGATGTAATAAGATTTATTGAAATCATATTGAACGACTTTTTAAAACGACAGGGACAAAGAGATAAGGTTGATGTAGGTATTGAGTTTGTAGATTATTACGGCAAAGTATCTACAGGACAACATTATGTCAATGAAATCTCGGTTGAAAAAGTTTTAGAAAGATTGTCGTCAATATTTCAAAGCAACGAAAGTCTTTATATGGATGAAAGTGGCACCAACTTTGATAAATTAAAGTTTGTATTGAAATCTGTTAAAATGCTTACTGGCGGAGCAAGGCTACAGGTTTTGAACAAACTTGATGTATATAGAAAGAAAGGAATAATCTGTATTACTAATAGCGATAACTTATGCTTGGCCAGAGCAATCGTTGTAGTAAAAGCAAAAATTGAAAAACACCAAAATTACAAAACAATAATGATGGGACGAAAGATACAGCAGGAAATGGCTGAGGATTTGCATAATGAAGCGAAAGTTGTTAAGGATGTGTGCGGTCTCCCAGAAATTGATACCTTTGCTAAGCACATTAAATATAATTTGGTTATTGTAGAGTTTCCTGACCAAATCGTCTATAAGACTGATTTAGTAGATGAGAAAGGCGAACGGCTGACAAACCTTTACATTCTAAAAACGGAAGGGCACTACGATGCCATAACCAATATGAAGTCAATGCTAGGAAAAAAGAATTTCTGCGAGTTGTGTCTAAGGGGATATATGGAAAGACATGCATGCGATGCTAAATGTAGTATCTGTGAAACCAAGGGTTGTAAGGGAATAAATGACAAGAGCCAGTGGAAAGAATGTGAGAAGTGTAATAGAAAGTTTCCAAATACTGAATGCTTTAATAATCACATGAAGACAAACTGCGATGTTAAAGCGAAATGTAAATCGTGCGGTCTTAATTACAGAAAGAAGGACATACACAAATGCGGATATGCGAAATGCCGTAATTGTAAAGAACTGAAACCACTAGAGCACCAATGTGAAATAGTCCAAAAGGAAATCCTACCGCCGTCAGAGCAATACATATTCTTTGACTTTGAAGCGACACAGGACACGGGCGAGCACATTGTAAATTATGCTGAAAGTCAGTATTATGATGCTAAGGAACAGCCAGTCATTCATAAGAACATTCAAGACTTTTGTAATTGGGCTTTTGACACTAAACACAGCGGATTTACCTTTATCGCACACAATGCCCGCGGTTATGATTGTCAGTTTATCCTTAGATGGCTAGTTGATAACAAACAGACACCATTTGTCATTTACCAAGGCGGAAAGATAATGATGATGACACATAAGAAATACCGCTTCATTGATAGTTTGAGTTTCCTTACGATGCCATTGTCTGACTTTCCGAAGACATTCGGACTAACGGAACTTAAGAAAGGATACTTTCCGCACTTCTTCAACACAGACAAGAACAAAAACTATGTTGGGCTCATGCCACACAAGAAACATTACGGCTACGACACTATGCGAGGAGATAAGAGAAAGGAGTTTTTAGAATGGTATGAACAACAGGTTAATAATCACAACCACTTTGATATGGCGAAGGAAATCGCTGACTATTGTCATAGCGATGTTGATATACTCAGAAAGGGGTGTATAGATTTTAGAAAGCAGTTTCTTGAATTCGGTATTGACCCGTTTCAATATACAACTATTGCGAGTTGTGTTATGGCTCTGTATCGTGCTAAGTTTATGCCTGTTAATTCAATTGCGGTATTGAAAGCGGAAAAACAAAACAGGATGGCTTCAAGGGCTTGTGTTGAATGGTTAGCCTACAGAAGCAGACTAGACAAAACCGATATTAAACACGCATTCAACGGAGGTGAAAAAATGTTTCAACTCGGGCAATCTCGTGTGCATGTGGATGGCTGGGATGAGAAAAACAAAACCGCTTATGAGTTTTACGGGTGTCATTGGCACGGCTGTCAGAAGTGTTGGAACGGCAATGCAATGAATGCCAAGAAAAATAAGACTATGGGCGAACTATACAAGGAAACAATGAGAAGAGAAAAACAACTGAGCCAACAGGTAAAGTAATAAGTGTCTGGGAATGTGATTGGAGCCTGATGAAAACCAGTGAAAGACTGGCCGAGGATACCAACGAACGAATTATGGAACAAGAAGGATTAAACCCACGAGAAGCAATGTTTGGGGGTAGAACGAATGCTTTAACATTGTATTGGAAAGCACGGCACAGCGACGAATACGCGAAATACATTGACATATGCTCACTCTATCCGACCGTTATGTATTATGACCTTTACCCTAGCGGGCACCACGAAATCATCAGACCAAATGATGATGTGGAACGAAAAGATATGCGAAACAAAATCATAAAAAAGGAATACTTTGGAGTGGCTAAGGTTAAGATGCTACCGCCGAGAGGATGACTACACCCAGTCTTACCAAAAGCGGACAGAGGCAAGATGATGTATTACTTATGCGATAAGTGCGGGATGACTGAGCACCACGGCGAATGCAAGCACACCGACAATGAGCGGGCAATAACAGGAACTTGGGCAACTCCAGAAATTTACAAGGCCTTAGATAAAGGGTATAAGTTAATGAAAGTATATGAAGTATGGCACTGGAAAGAACAGAGCAGTAGCCTATTCAAAGAATACATAAAGACATTCTTGAAGGTTAAGCAGGAATCAAGTGGATATCCAGCAGGATGCAATACGGCCGAGGAAAAACAAAACTACATAAGCAGTATGGAAATCAAAATGGGTGTTAAGATGGATGAAAACAAAATAGAAGAAAACTCAGGTCGCCGTGCGGTGGCTAAGTTGTGCTTGAACTCCTTGTGGGGCAAGTTTGGAGAGAAGCAGAACAAAAAACAAAACAAAATGATAAGGGATAAGGAAACCCTATACAAACTAATGAACGATAAATCAGTTGATAACATAAATATTAACATAATCAACGACGAAATAATAGAGGCCAGTTATGATTTAAAACAAGATGCAGTCAGCGACCCGATTAAGACAAATATTGTAGTTGCTCTATTTACTACCTGCCACGCGAGAATGAGGCTTTATGAGATGATGGACAGACTAGGCAGGAGAATTCTATACCACGATACGGATAGTGTAATATATACCACAGACCTGACGAAAGGCGAAGATGATGTAAAGACGGGCAAACTACTCGGGGACTGGACGGATGAATTAAAGGGAGCCAAGATAAAGACCTTCGTTGGAGGCGGGGCAAAGTGCTACGGATACTTATTAGATAACGGCAAAGCCAGTATGAAAGTGAAGGGCTTCAGTATGAATTACGAGACGAAGAAGGCCTTAAACTTACCTAATATGTTAAGTGTAATCAGTTGCGGGCTTGGTATTAAAAACACAGATTTATTTGAGAAGGGTAAAAATGAACTGGCGGACTTGTTAGAGACTGAGGAAGAATTAAGGATTGCTAAGCGAATTGAGAAGTCTGGCAAAGTTGTTATAGTAGAGAATAACAAGATAACACGGGACAAACAAAAGAAAAGAATAACAAGCGAATACTTAGAAAAGATATTTAGTTTTACATATACGAAAAGACAAGTTATCGGAATTGTAGAGAATGCGATTGAAACACGACCGTTTGGATATTAATGATGTTTAGTATAGCAAAAACAATATAGGTAATCTCCGACACGTCGGAGATAGGGGTTATGAAGTCCAGTTACAACAACTTCATAATTTTTTTATTTATTTATTTTTTCTATAAAATATATACCATATACTATACTATGTCCGCCCTCACCAGACTATGCGAGAAGTTTGAAAAACTCTCTATTGAAAATAAAAATGAAACCTTCACATTGAAAGATATCCAAAAGGTAATTCAAGACCAAATAAAGGCAATTGAAAAAAGTAGAGAAGGAAAGCCAACCGATACTTTTCCATTTGGTAAGTATAAAGGTAAGAAAATTCAAGATATAGCGGTTATTGATAAGCCATACCTTGAATGGGTTATGAAACAGCCGTGGTTTGAGAAATTTACCGACATTAAAAGTGAAGTAAAAAAATACATTTAATAAAAATTATTTTGTAGTATATATATCAATGACAGACCTAAGCACCAAGCAGGACTACTTGAATGAAATTGAAAAATGGAACATTGACAGCGAAGTTAAGAAACCCACTATTAAATGGACTAAACCCGATATTGTTTCTTTCTATGAGCAATATAAACCAAGGGATGATAATGTTAAAGTAGTTATACCCTTAGAAGACACATTGACGAAAATGATGGAGGAAGAAAGCACTCCTTTTACGACTGCTGATTTAAAAGAGACTGGTATCACCGAAATAAAGGCTAAGGTCGGCGAAGAAATAGCACAAAGTGAAACCGATATTTTTTCTTCAATATGGTAAGTATAAAAAAATGAAAATTGAAGATGTTGCTAAGATTGATAAACCATACCTTGAATATTTAATTCAACAACCTTATTTTAATAACAAAGATGCGGTAAAAAAATATTTGTGATGATATTACATTGTCTTCCACTAAATTTTTTTTGGCTTTACCAATCCTCTATAAAATTAGCGATAATATTGACATTTCCACCATTATTAGTAGTAGAAACCGATTTCTGTGTAAAAGTTAATACATCACTTGGAGACAGATAAATATCATAATTTCTTAGATTGATTTGTTGAGTTGAATTAGCATTAACATATATTTTAAAAATCGTCGTTCCGTTGGCGATAGCAGTCGCTGTTGTGTCGGTATCAACTATTGAATATTTCGTATCTACATCCGCATACACTGCTCCAGTTAATGTTCCATTAACCACCATTCTGACGACATTAGTTTTTGAGTCTTCATTACTAATGCTTATTAATAATGGATACACTAATGAATAATTGTCTAAGTTAGCACCAGCACTATCATATTTAGCCTTATTTCTTATACTCAATATCGGTCTTTCCGTTGTGTGGGCTACTTCAGCACCCTCAATTGAATTCGTTATACTT
This sequence comes from Paulinella micropora, assembly GCA_019918135.1. Lineage (NCBI taxonomy): Eukaryota > Cercozoa > Imbricatea > Euglyphida > Paulinellidae > Paulinella > Paulinella micropora. The sequence continues at coordinate 262,142 of WBZZ01000033.1, forward strand.
GTATTAATAGTATTCGTTCCTTCAATGAATAAACTGGCACTCGCCGTTTTAAGAATTTGTATTCCAGTCTTTGCATCATTTCTCATTACGGCTGTAAAGGGTAATGTCGTATTTCGCAGGCTTACACCTTCATTCGCATTCGCATACTCAATCATATGAACTAATTGAAATAATCCTGTTATGGGATTTTCAATATAGAACTTAATTGCGCCAAAACCAAGATACTGAAATTGAATTTGAAATACATTTCCTTTGCTCCAATCTAAGTTTGGCATAGCATAATTTCCATCGCAAGGGTCGTCCCAATCTACTTGGTCAATATAATCTACAGCATTTCCTGTACAATGCGCAATATTCATTCCTGCTTGATTTTTGTAAAAATAAAAGCCATTGTTAAGGTCGTTTCCTATTCCAATAAATGAATAGTAATCTTTTGTATCATCCGTTGTCCATAGAGCAGTAAAGCGAGCAAGTACACCCGTTCCAGTTCTATATTTTATTCTCCTTTTACTTACTAATCCAGCATCCGCGGTCGCATTTGCTTGAGTTTTCAATTCAGCCATATTTTCCAAAAATGACACACTTGCTTTAGTTTCTGTTTTTGTCCATATCCTAGTATTAATGGTATATGGAAAGATTTCTTGTAATACTGGTGTTAATTGCGCAGTTGTTGTTTCGCCAAAAGCGGTTTTTGAATTATTTGTTTCCATATTACCATCGTATCCAACACTGACATTTATAAATTCGCCGTCAGGATTTTGTGCGATTAAGTTTCTCTGGTGAGACATTGTTGATTTTTTGTTTTCGACTAGTCAAAAACAAAGGTTCTATATTATCAAAAAAATAAATTAACCATCAAAAATTAATTACTACCTCGCAGGTTTAAGACATCAAAATTTCAATTCCCTTCACAAGCACACTTCGCTGAAGAATGGCGAATGTGTAATGGTTTTGGATAGCATTGGGAGTAGTTGCCGAAAATTCATATCGTCTCTCGGTGTCAAGGCTTAGACCACTCACCTCATAGCCGTCGGTATCCTTATCGCATAGCGGGCGGTTGTTATCCCAAGTATCTACGTGGAACCAGTTGTAATGATAGACATCGCTGTTTAGGATAGCACTCCCCTTCAACTTATCCTTCAAAATCATATAGTCTTCATTCTCAGATGTGTCAACATCAAATTGTTGGAGACGAGTTCCATCAAGTGTTGTGTAATAAGTAATAACTTTACCATCTGCTCTATTATCATTATCAAAAGAAGTATTGGCACTCTCAGTGCTGTTAAAGACAGATGTATAGATACGACGAATTCTCTCACCCTGCGAGCGGTTCATTTTGATAACAAAATTTTGCTGAGTTGTTTGAAGACTTTGCTTCCAAGCGATAGGATACTCAATCTTAAATGGAAAGCCTTCACCCGCAATCTTTTGCTGGACTCCGAGGATGACATTCGGGTCAGTCTCAACAGCAAGGAATAGATTTAGGTTAGAGACAATAGCCCCAGCGGTCGTAGCGGTAGCACCAGCAGAGATAGCACTCTCATCATTGCCATAGAATGAAGAGCGGTTGGTCTCAGCCCACACAATACGCAAATCCAAAATTTCATTAAATCCGATAGTCTTATCCAGTTCAAAAATAGTGCCAAACAGCATACCCAAAGGAAACTTAACATTAATAACAGGGGTAGCAGTATTATCACCACCGCCTTCAAAATACTTAGCCTCCTCAAAAGGAACATTAACCAAACTATAATTTCCAGCAGTGCTATCAGCGAGAGCGGTATCATTATGACGGCGGGCATTAACAAGTGGTACTTTGTAATATCCTTGAACAGCATCTCTTAAAGTCCCAACCGCAACAGCATCAGTAATTGCCTTTCTTTCAGCCACGCTTCCAATTTCAACTTTTCCCGCATTACACTTTTGAAGCATAGCACCGCTAGCCACACCAGCACCATGATTTTCAAGTGCCATAAATTTTTCATACTTAATTTCTGGTTTCCAAATCATCTTAGTGTAATTGCCCACGTGTTGAAGATTGCACAAATATTGACCGCTTCGGCTTCGCAGTTCAATAGTTTTAATCATAGACAGACAATCCATATAGATACGATTGTAGCGGTCGGCACCACCTGCACCAGACGGAGTGTATGTAAATCGCAACACACTCCTCGCAAGGTTCAAAGGTCTAGTAGGAATTTCAAAGGTGTTTTCCAGACCACCAGCAGTAGTAAGTGCGACGGGTTGTGAGCCTTCACGAGTGGTAAGTTTGTTCAATTCATACTTACCAGTGAGCAGTTCCTTAGTCTGATGGACTAGTTCTCCTCCATATTGGACAGGCATTTTTTCTTTTTTTTTGAAGTGTTGTAAATTAACTAATTCACAAGAATATATTTATAGAAAAAAATAAATAAATCAAAATTAAAATATCTTTACCTTGCTTTCAACAGATTGAAGAATGAATTAAATAAACTAAAATAATTCGTTTCACGATAAACAAGCAATGTCATAACGATGCCTAAACCATTAAGATTAATGGCTTGGTCGTTTTCGTCCGTCAAGTAAAACCTGAATACATTGTTTGAATTAGCGGACAATGTTTTACCATACTCAGACCCGCTTCCATCATAAATGACAGAACCAAATGGAATTTCGTTGGCAGTGTATATTTCTTGTAGCACATGATTATCTCCTTCATTCACTAAGTCTGATTGAAGATACAATGTTTTTTCACCAGTTAGAATAATTACATTTGGCGATTTAATTAAATCATTAGCAAAGAAATATGTTGAATTTCTATCAAAACCCATTACCTCGTGAATACGTGTATCAGCATCAAATATAAACCGCGGTTGAATTCCATTATTCTCTGACACACTGAATGTTAATTTGCCATCCTCTGGTTTTATGTTGGTATTATTACTGGATACAACATAAGTATAATTATTTGGGCTGTCTGCGGTTAGCACCTCCGACAACTTATTTTTTAGATTGTTCATTGTGTAGTTTCCCTCAGGTATCGTAATTAAAGCCTCATACCCGTCTTCGCTAAGAGTAAAAGTATTATATGGCGAAGCCACAGAGTAATACGACTTTGGAACATAGATATGAAGAATTTTACAATGCGTGGGATTGTCTAGTGATTTTAAGTTTAATTCGTGTGTAAAGTCGCTATCTGTGCCTGTTATTCTGTTTTTGCTGTTGATATAGTAAATACCAGAACTTCTTCCTCCCTTATACTCCATGATATTTAGAATTGCGCTTCGTGCTGGCGCACTCTCGCTTATTCTAAACATCGTTTTTTTCTTTATTGAAAAAATAAATCGGTTTTCGATGGTTATCAACAAACGAGAATGAGTGAAACGAATGAGAGTGTAGTTGATAACTATCTTTTATATAAAAGTGTCAAAGCCGTAGCCATTTTGTGCTTTCAATTTTTCCGCTTCGTCTTCTTTTAAGTCTGTGTAGCCACTAGCAAATTTAAATCGCACTCCTTTTGCTCGCTCTAAAAGAAACCGCATTGAGTGCCATCCACATGTGTCGCTTGTATCAGATTGTTGTTTTACTTGATTAACTTTCATTAACAAATAACTATCAGGATTACTTCGGTCAATTAGCCGTTTCATTTGTTATTGAAAGTCTTCCGTCGGTTGATATTCAGCCAAAGGGTCATACACTTCAACACTCCTGTCTTTATCCAGACTTACCCATATATCCATCCAGTGTTGTCCTTTTTTATTGCTCGGGTCAGTATTCATAATAAATCCGTATTGCTTTCTTTTTTCTGGATTTAATTTATGTATTTCATCACTTGCTATCGCTCCGAGATACCATCCATATTTTTTCATTATATCATCTATTTCATTAGTCATTAATCCCCGCCCCTCTCCATCTTGCTGTGGTTGCTCCTCGACGCTCGGGGGTATGGTTGTCTCATCTTGCTGTTGTTGCTGTGGCTCCGCAGAACTTGTGCTCGTGGGTGGTGCTACATCTGTCGGTTGTGTCTCCGCTGGTTGTGGATTTGTCATTTCAAATATAAGTTGTTTAGCATCTGGAGAATTTTCAAAATGGGGTGGGTCTATTGGCGATAGAATGCTATTTACAGGAGTTTTTTTTTCTTCATTCTCTTTGCTTTCATTTTTAGCAATCATTTTTGTTGTAAATTCTTCTAGTTTATTCCATCCGTCTTCTGCCGATAATATGTTTTCAGTGATTTTTTGTGTATATAACCATCTCTTTAAACTAGTGGCGTAGTCGTTTGAACCTTTATTTTTTATTATAGGGATATTAATGCCTGCTTTTTTAAGGTGATTTATTATTGTATTATTTTTCATTTTTTTGACACGTTTTTTTCTCGTTTTCTCGGAGAACATTTCATCAATAATTCTTCGTCTCTTTTCTTCTTCCAAATCTTTTTCTTGTTTATTTACTTTGTCAGTTATATCAGTTATTTTTGGGGAAGATGTAGTTGCGGTTTTATTTGGTTTATTTGTAGTTGAAGGGGGATTTGGGTTCGCTATAATAGGCTGTGCAACTGGAGCAGTCAATAAACCCTGTCTATGTCGTCGTTCTGCCTGTAGTTCTTGAATAAGTCGTTGTTCCTTTTTCTGTTCCCTAGATTTTTCTTCCTGTCTTTCCTTAATCTCCGCAAGTTCTCTTTTATGTTCCCTATCCTTTATTTCTTGTCTTTCCTTAGCATCTGCTATGTCTTTTCTTTCTTGTCTCTTCTTTTCTTCTTCAGCATCCGCCTGTGCTTTTTTCTCTTTTTGGTCAATCTCATCAATCTTTTCGTATTTCTCCTTCTTAAGTTTGTCTAAGTGGTCATTAATGGCGGTTCTAGTATTTTGTTCAATTTCAGATAGGCTTTGGACTTTTCTTAAGTCTTCTTTTCGCTTAGGTGTACGCTTTGCTTCCAATCTCCGACGCGTCGGAGATTTTGTGCTTAAGTATTTCATAAAAAGTTTAACAATTTGAAGTGTGCTCATATCATTTGTTTTTTTTACCAAAATTAAGATAATATTTTTTACCCTTCTGGATAATATACGGCTTCCCGCTTTTATTTCTATAAACCCGCGGCGGACGGACTTTTGCCCTTTTCACATTTTTAGTCTTAGCGACAATTTTTGATTTCATTATTTAAATCAAAAATACTATATCAACAAAAAAATATTTCTGTGTTATATCAAATTATTTTTTTTTAGAATTTAAGGGCACCGCATCCTCTCTGTTTTCTCTTGCCATATCCGAGTTTTGAAGCGGTGGCTTGGACAGACCCAGCATAAGGAACTCCAATACTGCTTAAGGCTCCCGCAGTTCTAGAAATTACTTTGTTATCACGAAGGAATTTATTAACAGCCAAAGCCGTTTTCCCAACCTTTGCCCAGTTAATTTTACCGCCAGCCTGTCCCTTGCATCCTTGCTTCTTCTTGCGACGAGATACTTTCTTACCTCCAGCCATTGTGCTTGAGTTAATAGTTCGTTTGCCGATTGTTGGAATGACTTCAACACGAGTTGTTTTAACTACCATTATACTATGAAAAAATATTTATTAATTCTAAAAATATTATTTTAATCTGTAAGCAAAATTTTTTCTTAACTCATCATCAACACTTGAGACATAAAGAAAATTAAATCTCTCCTTCGTCGCCTCGTGATACTTTTGAAGAAAGTAATCAAAATCAAAAGATAAGTCTAAGTGCTTATACACGAGTTCCATTTTGTCCTGAGACTGGCTTGGAAAGATTAATAAATAATCTAATTGCTTAATGGCTTCTTGCCGTAGGTCGTTCAGATACTGACTAGACATAATCACCTTTGATTTATAGTGCCTATTCTTTTTTAACAAATCGCTTACGGACTTATCTCTTAAACCGCTCCCTAAATCATCCAAAACAAAAACAACCTCTGGCGAAATATATTTGCTTGGCCTTTCTTTCGGTGCCTCCTTTATCTGTTTCTTTTCTTTTCCAAAGTATAAAAATTATGGCTTCTCTATTTCTTCTTCATCCTGTTTAATTTCTCCTTCGTGTTGCTCGTCGTTTCTATTTAGTTTGTCAAGTTCGTAGTCTATGACACTATCTCCGACACGTCGGAGATTACCATCCGATTTGAGAAAGGTATATATTGCCATCGGGTTGCCTCTGTTCTTAAAGTGCTTTACCATTGCTTTATAAATGTAGTCCTTGTGAATTGTTGAAGCGATAATAACAATACGGGTTTTTCTGTCTGTTGTCCTTTTCAGTATTTCAAAGAGTGCTGTCGTCTTACCGCTCTTCTTACGGGCGAGTAGAAATATATTGGCATACGGCTCATTAAATAATTTATAACCTTTTGCTTTTTTATCTCCGTTTCCATCACCCTCTTGTTTTACTGGCTTCACCTTAATGCTATTGATTTTTTCCATCTTATATATCATAAGTCAAATTTTCTTAAAAATTAGACTTAAGCAAGAAACTCTAGGCACACAACAATTCGCCCCGCTAAATTTCCCGTGTCAATATTTCCGCTGTCGGTTTCAAGGACTTTAAATGTATATTGTCCGTCCGTCCATCCGACGACACCCAAATTATAACCGAGATTTGAAATGTTTGCTGTAGTGCTGTCCGCAAATGTTCCAATAATTCCAATTCTATCCATGTAAAGAATTCTGTTTTTGTCTCTGTCTGGTCGTTCATATAGTGGATAAACTTAACATTCATTTTGGTGGGTGTGAATGACATTTGGATATTCTTATTAAATGTTTTGCTTCCTCCCGCAAAATCATTGCTCAGAAAAATAATCTTTTGGTATTTATAGTCAGTCATGGTTATATTACTGATGATAAACTTTTTAATAATCAAAATATTTTCGCGGACTGCCTGCGACTTTTACTCACGGATAAGTGAAAAAAAGAATATAAGTTGTGTTTATTGTATTCAAAAAGGTATAGATACTAAATTTAAATGTATTTACAAACCGATGAGTGATTGGTGTGTTAGTTTTGATGAAGCAATGCCTTTAATCTGTGATGGTGATAATAGATGGTATATGACACATATATACGAATGCTCACTTCTTCGAAGAAGGCGATGGAAGGCAAATCCCAATCAAAAGTGTTAAAATACCGACATAAGTATTAGCAACCTCACAAGGTAAGTTCTTTTCAGATAGCCTTACGATACAAAGGGTGATGATGGATATAATGATACCCATTTGAAATAAGTATTTAATAAGGCGGCTGTCTGTCGGTCTATTTTTCATACAACAGCACGACCAGTTATCTTCCAATTCATGCTCTACTTTTTTTTCCTCAGTCTTTAGTTCTACTTCAAGAACACGGGATTTTAATTCTGGAGTTAGTTCGCCATCCATATCCATAATAGGTGGGGGTCTGTGAAGTCTAGTCGTATTATTGTTTGACATTTTCTCTAATTTCTTGTAGTATATTCATAAGATTTTTATTTTCTTTTTCTAAATTATCTACCCTATCTCGGACATGTCCGAGATTATCTGATAATTGTTGAACGGCCTTAATTAACGGGGCAATAAACTCGGAATAACCTATACCATAACCGACATCACCACTATCAACACATTTAACATCTTCTGGATTGATACTTACACCCTTCAATTCGTATTCCGCTCTTTGCTTTGGGCAGGGAACCATAATTGTTTCTTTTATAAAACCGCCAAAATCTAGCATATCCATTTCTGTTAGTATTTCTTCTAATTCCTGTGCTATTAAGCCAGTCCTACATTTCTTTTTGTCGTCAATCATACGATAGCAGACTGGATTTAACTTATTAATAAAATCTAAGCCTAAACATTCCTTTATATCTTCTTTTTTTCTCCTGTCTGAATATTGAATTGGATTAGACAATACCCATAATTGCCCATCGCTCGCTCTCAAAGACATTAAAGCAGTATTTGAATTATTCTCCCATATGAACCCACTCGTTGAAGAACCATTTAATCTAAATCTAATAGAATAAGAAGTTAATCCTCCGCCTACTCCTCCTGCTGGTGCTGTTCCTCCACTTAATGCTTTATTTGCTCCAGACTGGCTCATATAAATCCCCCAGTTTGAATCTCCAATGTCCCACATAAATATTCCTCTCGCATTTGTCCCGTCTGTTTGCCCTTGAATTGCTATTTTTGCCCCATTAGTTGATGCTGATGCCGTTGTTAGTGTGCCTGTGTATGTAATTCCCGCATTTGCCGTTATTAATCCGCTCGCCGTTAATGTTGTTGTTGATATACCCGCATTTGCCGTTATTAATCCACTCGCAGTGATCGTAGTTGTTGATACACCAGCACTAGCCGTTATTAATCCTTTTGTCCATAAAGTCCCGTTTGCCCCGTTTAATGACATTAACAATTGTTCGGAAGAGTTCTCCCATATAAAACCATCGGTTGAAACATTGCTAACTCTAAATCTAACGGCGAAAGAAGTAAAATCGTTTCCAGCAACGGCTGATGCCACTCCACCTGCTAGAGATTTATTGGCTCCAGATTGTGCCATATAAATACCATAATTTGTATTGCCAGTGTCCCACAAAAATATTCCTCTTGTATTACCTCCATTAGTATTTCCTTGTATAACTATGCTTGAACCTCCTGTTGCTGTTAGTAGGCCACTCGCGGTTGCAGTTGTTGTTGATATACCCGCATTTGCCGTTATTAATCCACTCGCGGTTGCTGTTGTTGTTGATATACCCGCGGTTGAAGTAATTGTTGTTCCCGTTATTGTTCCTCCATTTGTTATATTGTTTGAGTTCATATCTAAGGCTCCATAAAACCGCATACCGCCCGCATTGTTAAAACGGACAATGTCAGACGAAGCACTTTTGTTATCCAAAAGTTTTGAAATATAAAGTCCCGCCCCTTTTACATCAGATGCTACATTCGTGAATACATAACCTCTTTGGTTCGCGGTTCCGCTTGTAGCAGTATTTAGAGTAAATAAGAAATACTGATAATCACCTGATGTCTGTGAAAAGAATATGTCTCCTCCATTTTGGTTTAATATCCTCGCCCCATTATATGTTATATTTCCACCATTAGTGATAGTTTGATTATTAAAATCAGCATTGTTTGTTAAAGTTAGATATTTTATCGTAGTGCTCGCCCCGTTGAATGTTTTACTTCCTGTTATGGTTTGGTCTGTTGATAGTTTTACATTTTGCCCGTCCAATGTGTCCGCATACCCTTTTGTCGCTCCGTCTGTTGATAATGTTGGAGTTCCAAGGTTGGCTATTTTGCTACTATTACAATCTAGCCCCGAAGCATTTATCCAACCGACAATCGTCCCGTCAATAATAAAACTTATTTTTTTCGCAGAAATTTCAAAGTTGTAATATGTTGCAGTTTTCATATCCAAACTAGCAATTGACCCGATATTACTGGTAGAATTGAAAACGATAAATGTGCCCTTTGTTGTTGAATTGATTGAATTTCCAGTTATTTCCACACCACTACTATATGTCTTAATTCCTGCTATGGTTTGGTTTCCTGTTAGTTTCACATTTTGCCCGTCTAATGTATCCACATAACTTTTATTTGCTCCGTCCGTTGTTGCTGATGGTGTGGCTAAGTTTGTTATTTTCTATTGTTTAAAGATAGTGTCGTGCCCGTTGCTGTCGCGATTACATTATCACCCGCATATAAATCAACATACGAACCAGTTACTTGTATCGGATACCAAGTCGCTGTTGCTGTTTTTTGTGCGGCAATCATTCCTATATTTGTCGCTGTATCAAAGGCAATACCGATACCATCAAAAGCGGTTGGAGCAGTAGCACCCCGCACTTCTATTGTTGAAGTAAATTTTTTATTCCCTGCTATGGTTTGGTCTCCTGTTAGTTTAACGACAGAAGTGTCAAGAGTAGAAACATCAACACCATCAACAAGATTAACATTTGTTATACTTTGGCTTTTCATATCTATCCCCGCACTAGCATTTATTATGTTGCTGAATGTTTTGGTTCCTGCTATGGTTTGGTCTCCTGTTAGTTTGACTACAGAAGTATCAAGGGTGGATACATCAATACCATCAACATTACCAACATTTGTAATCGCAAAACCGCCCATATTTAAACTGCCAGTCATAGCCGTTGTGCCGTCCTTTGCTAGTTTCGTATCGGTGTAAGCCTTCGTTGAGGCATCATTGTCATAGAATGGCGCGGGCAATCCGCTGATTGCTGTCGTGCTGTTAAAATTTAAAACATTATTTGTCAATGTCATTCCACCACCTGTTGTTGGAGCAAAAAGTATGGACGAGCCTACAAAAGATAATGGATAGCCCGTTGCTCCACCTGCCTCCGACGAATAGATAGAGCCCATATTATTGTTGTAATTAAAGAATAATTTGCCAGTGTTTGATGGATTTGAGTCTTTTACGGCCACATAAGTAGTAAATGGTTTATTCCCTGTTATAGTCTGGTCTCCCGTTAGTTTAACGACAGAAGTATCAAGAGCCGAAACATCAATACCATCAACATTACCGACATTTGAAATAGCAAATCCTCCCATATTTAATCCCGCTGTCATACTGGCGGTGCCGTCTAGTCGTAGAAAAGGTGAAGCAACATTTCTCCATTGCCCTGTGCTATAAATGAGTAGTTGGTTATCGGCGGGTGTGCCTGTAATCAAAACATCGCTGTGTGTATTAATTGAGCCATCCGCGGACACTTTATCATTATTGTCTTCGTGCTCTGATATCCAAGTATCAACATCTTTGGTATTTAGTAAATTAACTCCCGTTATATTCAAATTACCACCCATACTAATGTTGCCGAATTCATCCACATTTATTGGAAATGTTTTATTTACCCAGTTTATTGAGTTATATGTTAGATAACTATTCATAGCAATTGGTGCTGTTATGACTACATCAGAGAGTGTATCAATTGAGCCGATTGTTGTATTTCTCCATTTACCATCTACATCATTATATGTTAAGTATTGCCCGACCACTGGTGCGGATATGTTTGTGTCTATGAGATTGTATAAACTTGTTTGGTGCGGATTACTTGTATTGGAGCGGTGTTGAGTTGAGGCTTTAACTTCGTCGTTGTCCCTTACTCGTTGCTCTGTGTAGTATAAATTTTTTCCTTCTTTGACATCTGTTGTTGATTTTAAAGCGAGCCGTGTATCAAAGCGGTTATCAGTGAAATAAAGATTTACGGGTTCGGCATCTTCTGGCACTCTGTCTGTGTTTAAACCAATAATATTAGTGTTGGTAAGGTCTAAGTTTTTTATGTCTAGACTATCAACAGCAATTTCTGATAAACCTAGTAAGGATTTATATTGCGACATTGATTTTCTAAATTCACACTTTCGCTTCGCTTTTCGTAAATCTCAAACTCGTTTGAGATAATTTAGAAAATCGTTTCCTATATTATTAGAATAAAATTTTATTTTAAAACGATGTTTGACAATAAACGAAAAATCTTGCGATTAGCAAGATAGAAGTGAAATTGTCAAATATCAATTAATTATTAAAAAATACTAAAATATATTAATCTTTGTATAGAATGCCGTCCGCAGAAGCAAGTCGTAAGAATTGGGGTAAGGCTGTGGAAAGTATTAAGAGCAAAAAGCAACATAAGGTTGAAATAGCGAAAGAGAAATTAGCAAAATGTAGAAATGCTTATGTAGGTGATGATGAAGAGATGGAGGAAAAGATAAATCGTATGGCTGAAATGGGTGTTGCTAGTGATATCATTAATGGAAAAGACCAAGATGATACACCAGAAGAAAGCAGTGAGAGCGATGAAGAATGTGATTTTACCGACATTATCGCTGAAAAGATGGCTAAGATGAAAATAAAAAGAGCGAAGGTAGAAACTAAGAGAGCAAAGAAAAAGACTATTAAGAAACCAGATCTATTTCAACGCGTTGAAATAGATCGGCCTGAGCCTGATGAGAGCGAAAGCGAAAGTGAAGAAAGTGAAGAAGAACCTGTAAAGAAAACTAAAAGTAAAAAGTCAAGTAGTGTGAGTGTAAAAGTGTATAATCAATCTTCTGGTGGTGCTAAGAAAGAAAAAATAATGAAATTGAAAAATGTTTCTTAAAATTTTAATTATATAATCAAACAAAAAAATGGACAATAAACACACAAATCATCAACAGCAAGAAACTCCTGAGCAAACGGAGCGAAAAGAAAAACTTGAAGAAGCGGGCGAGATACATTACCAATCAAAGCCAACTAAATTATGGAATACAATAACCTCTCCAGAAGCGAAACCATTAAGCCAAGTTTTTATTGATTTAATGGATATGTCAAAGGTGGCAACTAAAAAAGGAAATGCTAATTATAATTTTGGTTTGGTTGCTATTGATGTTTATAGCCGTCGTGGATGGGTAGAGCCAGTAAAAAATAAAACGACTGGATATGTATTGGAAGGATTGAAAAAAATATTTACTAAAGAAGTGCCAGAAAGAATTACTTCAGACAACGGCGGTGAATTTAAGGGTCAAGTCGCTGAATACTTCAGACAAAATAATATTGAACATAGAACAGCACAAGTAGGCGACCACAGAACAATGGGGATAGTGGATAGATTTATTAGAACGATAAGAAATGAATTGAATTTAATATGGGAGTATAATGAAAATTTTGCTTGGGTGCCGATTATTCACGAAGTTGTTGATGCTTATAATAAAACATTTCATACTACAATACGAGCCGTGCCTATTGATGTTTTTGAAGGAACCGAAAAGAACACTCAAGAAATATACAGAAATCCTTTAATTAATGAATTCCCTAAAGGAACAAGAGTGAGAAAGGAATTAGAAAGAACTATTTTTTCTAAAGGGGACAAGCAATTCAGTAAGACTATATTTAAAGTCAAAGGCCGTAAAGGCTTCAAGGTTATTCTATCCGAAGAAGACTTAGTCAGACCGTCAGAATTATTAAAGACTAATGTTGAAGAGCACCATAAAGAAGAAGAACCGAAGGAGCAGTTGGCTGATAAAGTTAAAGAATTGACTAAACAGAAAAAAATATTAATTTATTAAAATCATTAGATGTAAAACCGGAAAATATACGGACAAGTAAGAGAGAAAGGAAGGCTAAAGAAATATTAGACCTTTAATTACGAACAAACCTTGCCTTGTAAATAGTTTTTACGACTCTGCCGAAATGAGTTACGAGATCGGCCACATTTGGCCACGACCTTGCCATTATTGCTTGAGTTCCTCCATCTTGAATCAACACAATTACGTAGTAATTCATCACCTCAGGAAGGGTGCGAAAACCCCACAACACAACTGGAATAGAATTCGGCACTGCATTGGCATAAAATTCTGCCTCGCCAGCATTTCGGTCAATTATGACATGAAAATCATCCAACCGAACAACAGCAACTCCACTTCCCTGTCTCCTCCCTCTTTTTTTCGCTCCTTTTTTGCTACCCCTAGGCCTTATTGAAGCTGGCATATCATCAATCTGTACATCATCAACTCCTTGTGCAAGTTCCTAATGAGACATACAATGAAAAACAAACGACAGAAAGAGTTTATTACCTCAACAGCAGGGTCTGCATCTTGTTCCCCCTCCTTTTACAAACACACATTCTCATAAAGAGGAAACATAAAGCATACTTACTTTGTCGTCGTCTTTCTCATCTGACATTGCACCTACAGCAACATAAACATCAAGGGGTTCGGTCTTTTTGCAAAAGCACTTTTTGCTTTCTGAGAAAGACCAAGAATGCGAAAAAAGCACGAGGTTGTTTTTTTTGGTGGTGCTGAGTATTTTAAGAATTCACACAGGAAAAAGTGGCAACGATTGAAAATGGAAGGAAAAAATTCGCCGTGAAGGAAAAAGTGGTAATACTTGATGGCTTTTTACAAACCAGATACGAAAAAATGAGGCGGAGTGGCATTTTGAAAACACATTGAAGTTTTACCAGAGCCTTATGTTGCGACGATGCGACGATGCGACGATGCGACGATGCGTTGTCGCATAATCGCAAAATTTCGTAATGAGTGAAAGCCTTATCACGAAGGAACAGAGAACAAAAGAAGACTGGCTGGAAATTTTTGAAGCAAGTAAAATAGGGAAAGATAGATTGAAGAAAGATAAAATAATTACAGAAGAAAGAGTAAATAAAATTGACAGAGAAATTGATTTACTTGTTGAAAAAAAACAGCCAGACTTGGTAAAGTTGTCCGCAATTAATGTCGTGCTCAAGAGGTTAGAAAAGGAAAACAAAATCATTGAAAAGGACAGATTGGTGAAACAAAAGAGAAGAATTAAACAAGTAAAAAAAGAAAAAGAACTGAAAGCATTTTATAGTTGGCGGAAAGAATTCAGAAATGAATACGGACTTGCCATACAAGATAAAATTTTTGCTGGCATTGATGAAGAGGGGCTGTCATTCAATAAAGCCCTCATCAAATACCTCGCATATGACGAAGAGAACAACAAAAATGTAATGGAAGTCTCAAGTGTAAATGATTTGTTCAATGCTGTCCGAAACAATATTCCCTTGTAGAGTAGTGGTCATAACCACTATTTGAAAAACTCCTTTTGCACATAGGAGTATAAACTAGTGTGTATTTCTATTTCAACAAAAAAGAAAAACAAAACAAAAATGGGCGAAAGCCCTCCTGCTTGCAATGAAATTTACTTATGCCATACTTGTGTGTGGCAGGTTGGAGAATTGCTTGCAATCTACGACAAGACTGCGAAAAAGGTAATTTAATGATAATAATAAGACGACGAACAGGAGAGCCGATAGAGCCGTTTCGTCGCTTAGTCTGTATGTATCCAAAAAGTGTGCCAAAGTGGCACCCTATACTACTCACAAAAACTCCCATCCACTCATTATCCCAAACAATTTGAAAAATATAAGAACTAACAGGGAGTGATTCCAGGATTCTTCTACTGGTGTCTTCCAAAATTGGCAAGGCAATGCAACTGCGAGCTCTGTTTTGAAGAGAGTTTTGTATTTTTCCTTTCAACGTGCCTAAAGCTCTGTTTGGAGAGAATTTGCATTTGTGGTCCAACATGTGTAAATATCAGCTTCGCGCGAGATTAGGAGTCTTCCACACGAGCCTTCTAAGACTGTAAAAGACAATTCAACTGCGAGCTCTGTCTGAAAGGAATTTTGCGTATGTCGTTTTCTACATGCGTAAATTTAAAGCTCGCGTTGGATGCAATTTTGCATCAGTGTTTTCAACAGGTGTAAATATTAAACGCAGTGCGCTTGGAGTGAGGGACAACGCAGTGTTTTAAGGAAGTTCCTGTCTTCAGGCAGTTGCAGTCTAAGAGTATCTACGTTACGTCAGAAGTAGTTGCAGTCATCTTTTCTGTATATTGCATAAAAATTACTGCTATATTAAATTGAATATTTGTTATTCGTAGATGATTAGGAATACTAAACGCGGGGAAATACTGAAATGAGTGATTGCTCAAAGTATGATCACTGTTAAATAAATTAAACAGTGATCATACTTAGAGCAATCACTGAGTCCTGGCGAGTAAATCATGGCTGTCACTGTTAAAATGTATCGCGCGTGCGACTGGGTCATACAGTAACCTGTATTCCGCTCATAATCAATATTAGAACATACATCACAGTACTGTCTACACAGAGGTAGCAATCCTTCAACGGACCGGTTCAAGCTCAGTCACGGTCGCATCGTAGTCAAGCTTTATTGAAAAGGCTACAGACTGAGAGAACAACACGGCCCGGCACGTCCTGAATGGATTGCTCTTACCGACTCACATCCTGCGGACCGGTCGGGTAATACTAAATCTGTCGGTTACAATATTAATATTAATACAAACTATTACTCTAACACTCCCAAGAAAATTAATTTGCAAGCAAATTAATAATGTGATCGCTAGCTAGTAGGAGCAATGGACAACTGCCTTCGCAATATTTCTAGTCGAGTATCTGTAACCGGTGCGTCCCCCTCTTACCGGTCCTAGAGTTCACAGAACGAAGAATTTAAGAACAATGCGAACAACCCCGCCAGTTCAAGTGCTTTACCTTGTTGAAGGTTTTGCAGTCTTGTATGAGCAGTGTGAGCTTATTTTTGTTGTAGACGTGCAAAGCACTGAGGAAATATAGGAGTATGGCTTTGTGGTTATAAAAGAGAGTGTACTGGGTGCCCACATTTGTTAAGACAGATGCAAGCTGAGTGACAGACTGCAACTGCTCCGATACTAAGTCGAAAATTTCAAACCCAATCAATGTGCCCGTGCACAAGTGTTGGTATCCACTTGCCTTAAAGTATCGAATGAGGGCAGCAATGACCAGAGTACAACTCATCTCTGCATGTCCACCTTTCCTTGCTAGCTCCTCCTCTCCTCTGTACTTCTCGTAAGTTATACGATCAAAACCAGCTCCAAGGAGGGATCGATCACAGAGATGTTCTAGGACTTCATACTCCTGCTCCACCTCACACTGGGTTTGCTGGAAGCATCTGTCTATCTCATTGAACTTAGTCATGAGGGTCTTCTCTGTGTCAGCCTCATTGGCAGTGATAGCATAGAGCTTAAGGCCTCCTCCCTAAATTTTGATTTTAGCTAGGGCTGCCTGCAGCGCCTGCTTTTTCTTCTGGGAGTCAGTCAAGTTAATTACTGTCCCTCCCCCTTGGGGTCCTCCTCCTGTGGGTCCTCCTCCTGCTTTCTTGGGAGCTGGGTTAGATGTGGTAGGTGTAGCCGTTGGCTGGAGCCACCCGTGCTACTGCCATTGCCACAGCTATCTTCTCCTTCTGCTCCTTCTCCTCTTTCTGTCTCGTCTCTTCTTCTTTCACCTGTCGTGCTAGATGAGTCACGAACTGTGCAAGCCCTGTGGCACTAGAGAGGAAGTGTGCCTTTTCTCTCATGGAAGACTTATCAGCTCTGCTATTATTTGGGATTGTTGTGAGAGGGCCTTTAACGAGAGTGTGATTCTTCGTGTGGGCCCATTGTTTCCATGTTGGTTTTTGCTCCTTCCCCTCAAAGAGGCCCTTATGGAGTTGTGTGAGGCGTTCAAGCACCTGACAAGACTGGTCAACCTCCTCGTAAACAGGATGTTGCCTTGTGTTGTCTTTCAGTGCTTTGTACATTTCGTTGTAAGCCCGTGTGAAGGCAGTTACAAAAGCCTCAAGGGCAAACTCAATGCCACTTTGGTTTCTACCTTCGAACTTTCTTTCTAGATTCTTGATATCAGTGGGGACACCACAGACAGACAGCCATGCTGCAGTTGTGCGTTTATTTTTCCACTGTATGTTTGTGCGTTCATAAAATTCCGCAACGAGCACAGCAGCGTAGAGTGTTGCAGATATGTCGTATATGTCGCACAGTGTAAGAGTGTCGCCATACTTGATATCCTGCAATGGCACTCTTTCGTGCTCAAACCTCACTTTGTTGAAGAGAGGCTTCGCAAGGCCGGGAATTTCGATCAGGAGGTTGCTTTGACCTTGTCCTGGTCTATTCCTTTTCTCGTAAGGAATGTAGATGTGTGTTTTATAATAGGTTGGGTAGTTAAGGAAGAAGGACTCTTCATCATCATATGTAGCCAACTGTTCCCATGTATTTGGGATATTCTGGCCAACATCCTCCATCTCTCTCTCTGCCTCTGTCAATGGAGAGCCTCCAGTCTGACCTGCACTCGCATCTTGTGCATTACCCCCCCCTGTCGACTCTACATCGGCTGTATACGTATACTCCTCTCTCTCCTCTCCATCTCTATCCCCCCTCTCTTCTGAGTACTGAGTCTCATGCTCCTCTCCTCCCTCACTAGGACCATAATCAGTTGGTGTCACACCAGCCTGCTCATTCTCGTCTTCCATCTTATGTTGTGAGAGTCACGTCTGCTTTTTTTTTTTTTTTTTTTTTTTTTTTTTTTTTTTTTTTTTTTTTTTCCTCTGTTATTCTTATCACTCTATGCAACCTTCTTCTCCTTCTTCCTTTTCTCTGTTGAAATAGTTATGGGGCGTCAGGCCCTACACAGATAACGATAGTTTGGTCAAAAGAGCTGTTTTGTAGAAGTCAGTCTGTCGTCGGACAGTGCTTCGATATTTGTCTTGCTCTTGTGTGAGAGATGCCAGTGTAATCTCCTCTGGTTTCTGCAGAGAAAATGCAAAGAAAATGGTTCAGAACAGAGAGTGGGAGTGCTTTGCTCGTTTTCCCTCTGTCTGTGTGTTTGTCTGATGTTTTTTTCGCACTTGTCCTACTTGGCTTTATGCAAGCAGCAAGAGGGAGTGGAGTAGGTGTGGTCTGGTGTCTTGTAGAAGAGCACACAGAAGCCAAATGTGCACAAGGGCTAAAGGTCATGCCAGCTTGTGACAAATTGATTGTTTGTTTGTAAGTTTTTTGTTTGAGGATGAGTAGGAGTGTGTGTTTTCGTCTGATGTCTGTACGACAGATCAGCGAAAAATAAATTTGTGCTTATCTGATATCTGTACGACAGATCAGAAAAGAAATCAGCCTTTAGCTATGGACTCCAAATGTACTATCCCCAACGATAGCTCAATGGAAGAGTAAGTCGGTAATATAACCAAACACAGTCCTCAAAAAAGAGAATGATGTCTCGTTATATTAGCTCAGTGACGCAAAGACAAAAAGCCGCCAAAAGACCA
The DNA here is from genome assembly GCA_019918135.1 of Paulinella micropora. Taxonomy (NCBI): domain Eukaryota; phylum Cercozoa; class Imbricatea; order Euglyphida; family Paulinellidae; genus Paulinella; species Paulinella micropora. The sequence goes on from WBZZ01000033.1 coordinate 280,703, forward strand.
GGATCAAATTGGCATTTCAGACGTGTCCGGCCAGACGAAATCTATAAATAAGTTTTTTACCGGATAATTCGGGGGGTGATGTCCACAACCGTTTTCATTTGACTGTTTTTGACTGGCTTGTTAGATTCTTCTCTGCACGACGTTTCGACATCACTAACTAGTTTTCGATTTCGTTCAGAAATGACTTTTTCAAGTTGCAAGTCTGTTATAATCAAAAGAATAATATTTAATGCAAGCCGGGGTCTGTATCCAATTAATTCAAAGCACTCTGAAAATGTCAGATGCTTGTTTTGTTTTCTGCTTCCCTGGCGGCCGCTGTCTGCACTTGCTGTTTGGTCCGCACACGTGGCGTCCGCACTGCTGCTGCACACCGATCGCCCACTCCGTGACTTCTTCTGCAGTCTCACAACTCCGGATTGATCTACTGAGGAACGCGGTGCTTTTCGACCGTAGCGGACTAGAATCGTCTTCCAAGCGTTGCGTCGCATTTCCAACTTTCGGTGCATCCAGACTACGATTCCACGCATCAGCTAATCTATCTGTAAAATCGATCAACCTTGCTTTGATGTCCTCACTTAATCGACCAGCATTTTTCTTGATGTCTGTCAGTTCGCTTTTGGCTTTCACCAACATCAACAGCAACAGCTTTTCTCCTTCTCCAATCAGATCGGGAGCATTCCTGAATCTGGCACACCCGTGGCCATGGAGCACACCTCGCTGTTGGAATTCTGCGCGCAACCAGTGCCATGATGATTGTAAATAACCGCCAAAGTAACAATCTGTGAAATGTTTCATCAACTCACCCACCACACCACAGTTTTTGATCGCTGCCCTTCTGCGCTCGTGAAACGTCGGAGGTTTGTCTCCCTTCGGAGGCAGGATGCCTGAACATATTTGCTCTTCTTGTCGTCCCCGTGGAGTTCCGGCAGCCAGTTATCAGGACAAGATAACGTAAAGAACACATGAGGAACTCCACGCCTCCCTTCCAGGCCGTTGGTAATTAATGACATCACATCACGCCTGGCATTATACCAGTACCTCGAGCTCCCATACTCAGGCGTGCAGTACTTTTCCACTCTCTGGCAGAGTTGCATCACTTTGTTGCGATCTTTCACCATCTCCTTGATTTCTGGCCACGTCAGGCATGACGAGTCCCGTGGGAATTCCTTGATGAAATACGATGAACCTTGGAGGATCAGCTTGCGTTGCCATACATCGTGCAGAAAAAAAGCAAGTCGACCGTGTTCTTGATGTAGCAGATGCCGCTTGTTATCTCCATTATCCAGTGTAGACAGGCGCATCATATGGTTTATGTAGGCGTCCAATTTGAGGCCGTACCTCTTGGATCGGTAGAAATCCCCACTTCCATCACCTGGGAATAATGTTGGAAACGCCTTGGATAATAACAACAACGATTGCAGATCAGACCCATCCCACACCTATAATGATAGACCATAACATAGGGTGTGCACCTGCTAGATGAAGATTGTACCGATGGACATTGCATATCGGATTGAAGTTACCTGGTCGCTGATAACATCCCCTTGAAGGTTCGGCCACCGTGCGGGACGCTCCGCAGTGCCAAGTGCAGCATCTCTGTCGTGTGCTGCAATGTGCTTCGCCAGTTCTTCTGTTTCATTTACTAGCCCCTCACTGTTCGCTATGCATCAAGATGTCATCTCCGCGCCTGCAGTGGGAACAGCTGCCGCTTCGGCGGCACCGTCCTCCTCAACGTTTTCCTCCTCTTCTTCAATATCCATCTGATGATCTAGATCTGCGTCAATTTCATCGTCGTTGCTATCGTCAAAAAGTGATTGTGCTGTTTCTTTCTGCTCTTTGCGAGGGTTGCCATCCGTTCCGGGGGCATGAATAGAGTCCATTAGACCCTGACTCATTATCTCCTTACCTTGCCAATCCAAAGGAACATCTTCTACGAATCCGTCCATCTCTTCTCGCTCTGATTCAGGTACGTTGTTACTGTCTGCTTCCCCTTGAAAGTCCTGCAGCACAGTATCACTGACACAGTCTTGCTTGGCGCTGCAGCCCAGGTTGTCCAAATTGTCAGTAAGTTCCTTGCCCCCTACTGCTTCAGGCAGGACAATCTGCTCAATACAAGCCTGCTTGGTGCCGCAGCTCTTCTCCGAATTGGCAGTAAGTTCCTTGTCTCCCCCTTCTTCAGGCGGGACGACCAGCCTCTCAGCAGCTTCCATGCCTTGCCGCTGGGCGATGCTACCATCCCCACCATCTCGGTTTGTAGCATTAGCCTCGTTATCACTGGTCCCCGCCGCGGACAAACAAAGTGGGCACTGCGCATATGAAAAGCAAGTATCTGTGCTTGTCATCTCGCAATATACTCTCGCATACAGGTGACAGTCTTGTCAAAAATCCAGTCTGTTTGTCGATCCATTGCTCTTGCTTGCCCGCGAATAGTATCATGGAAGTATATACTTTTTCAATGTTAGGTACTCGGTCGGCAGACTGCTTTCCAGGTTCCGCAAACTCTTCTTTATGCCTCAAAGAGTACACCGGTGCTTCTTCTCCATCCGCGATGCACTTCTCCACGTTGTCTGCATGTTTTTTACGCTCACGATCGTCCCATTGGGTGATATAGCTGGGCAGAATCCGGCCATCCGTGTGAAGGCCGTAGTGATGCACTCCGACTTCACAGTCAGGTTCGGAGCAAGACTGGCTTGCCGACATAGACAGCTCGCCGGACCCAGCGTGGTCTTCGCGGTCTGAAGTAGAAGGGAACTCCCCCTGGAATTTGTCGTAATCTAATACACCGTCCCACACCTCTTGTTTGAAAACACACACAGAATACACGTTGCCCCACTTCAGTATCCAAACACCGTCGATATCGATGCGAAAATGTGGATCCCACGGTTCTAGCAAACCGCTGTGCGCAATGCTATGTTCCTGGCACCGCGTCCCAGTTGTAGTAGTACCAGTAGTAGTAGTAGTAGTAGTAGTAGTAGTAGTAGTAGTAGTAGTAGTAGTACTAGTAGGGACTGATCCTTTTTCCTCGTCTTTATTGCTGTCCTCAAACACGCAAGACAAACCCGGCATCATACCATCTTCTGGCAAACTCACCCAGCGCGGGTCATCAGGCTTGGCGAACCACTTCTCATCCAGCTTCTGGCAGAGAGGATTATGTTTGCGTAGATACGCTAACGCATCCTGCACCTTCTGCCGGCGCACCCATAGGTCCTTGAATTTGGGTATGCCGCCCGGTTTCGTCCCACGCCGGAAGACAAACTATACCGGAAGTTCAGAACCCAAACGCGGCAGAACGTGGTACAATTCCTTGAGATCCTGGCCCATGCTGAGTTGGTGTCCGCGATAGTAATCGTGGCCGTTCCCCACAGTAAATATTGAAGCAACAGGCAGAACCTGGCATATCAGCATTTCCTCCAAAGTGTTGAGCCCTGATAGCTCAGCAGGCCTTCCGCCCTGCCACACCAGAAAACAACCGAAAGGTCTGTTGATATCATAAACTAATAAGGCACACTGCGGAGTCAGAACAACACAATGGCATCCAAAAAGTGCATAATTTATCCCTACCTGCTCCCAAACAACCATGTTGTTAAATGCGTTGAAAGGATTCCCACCGCTTGATGGATAATTCAAGGTAGCACAACGCTTGCAGATACTCTTCACTTGCTTCTTGTACACCTTTCGGTCTTTCTCGAATTTCATCTCACAGCAAGAACAACAAAAGAAGACAGAACTCAGCTTCTCCTTGACCCAAAGCTCATGATCCACCAGGACCTACCCGGCTTCCGGCTCCAAGCACCACCTGGTGCAAGCACATAACGCATCACGAATCAGTGATCAGCGGCCGCCTAGGCTGTGTCTATGCACAGTGTACCTTTTTGCAAGCTCTCGGTGCCGTGTTTCTGCTGACACGCCCGCGAAGAAGTTCTTCGTTGCATTCTCTTCCCTTGCAACCTTTTGCCTGTTTCGGTCAGTCTCTTGACGATTCGCCCTTGCATCGTCATCTTCTTCATCACGCACACGTTCCATGTGACTGCGATGCTTTTCTAGCATCGCTTCCCTTTGCTCCGGGTCAGCCTCCTCCGCCTGGCTTTGTTTGTCACGAAAACGCTTCATGGTCCCTCTTGTGCGATCGTTTGCTCTCTGATGGTCCTCCTCCGTTTGATGCTGCACCTTGTGGTGCCGATAGTCCCTGTTCCTTGTCAGTTCCTTCTCTTTCATTTACTCCGACTGTGCTCGGCGTCTGATTTTAATCCTGATTTTGGTATTTTCCCGCTCTTTCTTTCTCAGCTCTTCAGACCGTTCTGCTCTCCACTTAGCCTTGTTTTGCCTGCGTTTTCTTCGCCTTTCCACATCCTTCGCGCGCTCCAACTCATTCTTGTGCTGCACTCGTGCTCGGTGCCGCGCTGCGCGTTTCTTCTTGTTCTCGGTTCGCTTTGCAACGATCGTCTGAGCTATCTCTTGCAATGGGTGCACAGCTTGTTGCTCAGGCCTGCTCACCTCTCCATCTGAGGACGCTACCTTTTCTTCCGGTTTCTCTGTATCATTTGCTGTCGCCACTTCATCTGCTGGCGTGCACTGCTTTTTCAATGAGCTATCCTTTCTTGATTCCTTGTCCCTGATCGCCTTAAAGAGTCTTCTTTTCCTGTTCTGGAGCTGCCTTGCTTCCTGACACGCCGTGGCATATGCAGCGCGTGACTTGAGATTCCTGTCGGGCTGCTCCCGTTCTTCTGGCTCTCTGCTGTCGTCGAAGTAGTCATCCATCTCCCGTGCATCCTCACAACTGCTGTTGTTGCCACCAGTGCCGTCGACATTGCCACCGCTGCTCCCACAATCGTCGCTGCCATCGCTTTCGTCTTTCTCCATATCGTCGATTAGCTGAAGAGAGGTATCGTGGCGGTCTAGCCTTCCACCATCGCCGTCATCGCTGTCTTCCTTCTCAGTATCGTTGCGCCTTCCATTCGAGCATTCTCTATCCCCAGATGATGAATCCACAGGTAGTTCCTTCTGGTTTCGCGTCCCGTCCGCTTGTTGCTGTTTACGTCTAGCCCACATATCCAACAGAGTCCTCTTGTCTTTGTCTACCTGCTGCTGTACCGCTGCCTGCCGTGCCTGCGCCTGTGCCCTCTTGTGCTTGGTGCTGGTTTTCTTTGCCTGTGCCTTCCGTAAATACCTGTTGCAGTTGGATACGCTCGTGTTCTTCTTCAGCTGCTTCTTCGGAGGAGACCGCCCCATGGCTCTTTGGCGCGCCTTCTTCTTCCTCTCTCTTTTTTTCCGTCCATGTTTTTTCTTCTGCTCAGGGGTCCGCTGGTATTTCTTCCGCTTCCGAAGAACTTTGTCATGGATACTAGCCAAGTGTAATCTCGTTTCACCACTAGTACTAGCACTCAGAGTTCTGTGCAACGGCCAGCCTGGTTTCGTACAGGGACTTTCTGTCTGCTATCGTCCGAGGTGCGATAGAAAGGACACCAGACGATTTCACATAGCTTTCAAGTTCTTCTCGAGTGTACCACTCTGCACCGTCCGGGAACTTTGAATTATTACAGGCTGACTTGCATACTTAGGTTTCATATTGGCCACATACTCAGCACTAAGCTTGTGGACCACCACTTCCTGTTTAGTTGGTTCGAACGTTCCCTTCGCTTCTGAGCGCCCGACAATCGGCTCCACTGTATCATCATCATCATCATCGTGGTCGTCGTCATCACCCGATTCGTGTAGTGCACGTGCCTCTAGGTACTGACAGAGGAAGCATTGACAAACAGGCCATATCGGCAGCAAGCAATGCTATGTGGATCATAATTTAGTCTATCGTTGTTAGATATATTGTGGGCTGCACCTGCTTCCGCGCGAGCGCCTTCGTCTCTAGCGCCTTGTCGTCTTGTTCCTCCTTTTTGTTGTGAAATTGCTGATGATTATAACTGGCCTCACTCTCCTCAGACTCTTCTTGTATGAAGTCGGCAATACTACCCTGCTCATTATCGGATCCCTCGCTTCCAGAGAACTGGTCGGTGGACCCACCCGATGCTTGGTCTGCAATGAATCTGTTGCTTTTCAGCCGACGAGGCATACTACTTCGTGCCAGTTGATTACATCCAGCTAATAATAATGTATACACAACACAGTGTCAATATTTACAGAATAAATGATTCTAATGACATCTTACTTATCGCTGAATATCAAACATTTGATGTAACTCACACACTGACCGCATTCAATAGCAAGTAATTATATGTAGAGTGATATCAGCACTAGTATAGAACATGTAAAACAGGAATGGTGTGTTGGTTATCATTTACCTGCTTCAGCTGCAGACAGTGATAAACACACAAATCGTGCCCTTGCCTTATTGCCTAGCTCCTGTAGCAAACGCCACAGATGATATTTATTAATATATTATGAGTACTGTTTGAACATAATTCATAATGTCCACATAGACTATAGCGTTTGTATTATTTACTAATAATTTAACCGATAATTTCTTTATACACTTTCTTAAGTGTCGTTACATCACTGTGATTAAAAAAACAGACTGCTCCCGTCCGGTTCGTTTCTGACATCATCTATTGCAGTGCGTGATGCAGTTGTATCGATTGTGACTGTCACAGGCTTCTTGTTCTTGTGTTTCAGAAACGGATCATAATGTCCGACTCCAAATAAAGATTCAAAGACTAGCCCGTCAAGTTTCTCCTCGTACATGATAACCTTAGCGCAATCACAATAAAATGTCTGATAGAGTATTTCCCACGTATGCCTCATAGTGTCCGAACTACGAACTTGTCGCATGGAAAACCAAATCGAAAATTTATCATCCTTTCTCAAGTAATCCAGCATGAGGCACCAATCTAGAATATTTCCACTATCATTCGGCCCACTGTCCATGATGTGTTGAACACACAGTTTGACAAGGTTCACGCGTCGCATGCCCAGACATTGTCTAGTCACTTTGCCCAAGTCTGGAACTTCTAGAAAACGAAAGTTATCTTGATTAGGATGAAAGATAAGTAGGTACATACCACCCACCTGTTTCTTGAGTTGCAACTCAGCCAACTCCCTGTAAGTGTTTAGTTGTAAACAGTAATGTGAGTAGTTGCAGTCAGGCATGCTATGACAAGGACCCCACCCCACACGATTATCCCATCCCTGTAACCGAATCTGCTTGCTTCTTTTCCAGCCGCAAATGTAAATACGATTTGTTTTGACATCAATAAATAATATATCACACGATCCCGCTACGAGATATTTAGACGAACACAAAGTAAGTTCAGTGCGGAATGGAACCCAACCTTTCTCCGTCTCAATATACCGCTTGAATTTCATGAATTGCACATATTCTGGCCCTAGCTCTCGTGGATCGATGGGAGGCAAGAGTTCATTATAGATACATTCGTTGTATGCATGTAGCAGGCTGTCCAAATCTCTGGCGGCAGCCCATTCTGTCGGAACAGTTCCTGTGTCGACATTTCTGGCCACTGGGCACTGCCGCGAAATGGATTCTTGGTTGAATTCAGTAAAGAAGGAATGCACAAACCCGGTCACGCTACCAGGAAACAATACAGGAACTGTAAAATCATCAACCGCTTGCAAGGGTCGTGCACACAGAGTGTATGTGTGAGGTACGGGATCAAATGTAACAGTATCGTCATGTTTTATTGGATGGCGTACTTGTAGCACTCTGCAACTTTATCCTTTTTTCCGTCTAAGAAGTCACATAACTTTGCCAATGCTACGGTTCCTCGACAACAAGCTGGCCAGCGTGATGCTGATCCAGACATTAACGCATGGAACAAACAAGATAGAGCTGAAGTACTCTCTTGTTATTATGCTTGTTGGTTGCTGCTGCTTTCCACTATGTTCTACTTCAAAGTAACAAAGGAAAGAAAGGAACATACAATTTGCAAACAGAGACACAGGAAGGAAGAGACGGACACAGAGAGAGAGTTAGGGTTAGGGTTAGGGTTAGGGTTAGGGTTAGGGTTAGGGTTAGGGTTAGGGTTAAAGTTTCCGTATCGTAGTTTCGAATTTACTTAGTAAGAGAACAGAAAAGCTTTATTGGCCTAACCTTCCGAACTCGTCGGAGTAGTGTGGAGGGAAAGGGGCTAGGCTCAAATATTTCAGGACTCAAGTTTACAAAACACTAAAAGTTGACGGCTCTGATGTCCACTCGGAACACAGACAGCCGCACCTAAAAACTTGAGTACTGAAACCGAACATTACAAATACCGGCACGCTCTACTAGTCAACTAAGAAGACCGGGTGGAGGAGGGGATAGTGAAAGGAAAAAACAAAGAAATGGAATAACACTATCTATTAAAGCCAGACAGAGAAACCGGGCGGAGGAGGGAGAGCGGACGGCAAACTAATGTTAGAGCGACTGAACAATCCCAAGGACCGGAACAAACCTACACTAAACAAGGGAAGGCACTAAGCACAATGAGCAGGCCAACCTAGTGACTAGTTGTTCAAGGCAACAACCGAAGGTAGCACCAAAACAGTCCAAGGGAGACGCGACGAAGTCGGAGCGAGCAGAACCAGCGGAGGCCACCAGCGATCACCGAACACCACCAAAAGCCCAGAGGAGACAGAAGCAAAGGACAAACAAAAACAAAACAAGGGAAGGGTGGGCGGGAGTTTGAAAGTTGGGAAGATCTTTCGATCTTCCCAACTTTCCAACCTAGGCCTAACCAGACGCCGGATCAAACACGCGCCGGCTCCGCCGGCACGGCTACGCCGCGCCGACCGGACTACCGTAAAAGCGAAACGTCTCCTCGGAACTTTAACGGCGGTAACTCCGGGCGAAGCCCGGAGCAAACCAGTAATTAAAGTTTCCGTATCGTAGTTTCGAATTTACTTAGTAAGAGAACAGAAAAGCTTCATTGGCCTAACCTTCCGAACTCGTCGGAGTAGTGTGGAAAAGGGGCTAGGCTCAAATATTTCAGGACTCAAGTTTACAAAACACTAAAGTTGACGGCTCTGATGTCCACTCGGAACACAGACAGCCGCACCTAAAAACTTGAGTACTGAAACCGAACATTACAAATACCTCCAACATTTGAGCCTAGAGATTTGCCCCTCCCCCCATAGCTTTCTGTTCAGCAACAAGCTCTGCCATCCTTGCGCCCACGTAAAGACGAAAGCAAGACGAAGACCACCGACCCGCACGCATGATCGATGAATCCGAAGCACCGAAGAGACGAGCTGCACCACCACGACGAAGCGAGATCCCGTTGAACCGACCACCAGTCGCGACTCCAGCCTTCTGCAGAAGCTCCCGAGCTGTGCTGACAAACGTGGCGCGATCGAGCGGGGAATTGTCAGAAAGACGGAAGTAAGGATAGTTCCCCGCCAAAGGGAGCTTGAAAGCATCGCGACTTGACTCGAAGATCTTCTTCCACGCGTGGGGACAGACGAGCGGGTTCTCTTGTTCTGCAAGGCCAACATCACAACCGCGGCGAAATGGGTCTTGCTTTGCGCCATCCAGGGTAACCATTATGAGACTCATGTCGTCAACAAGGCGCATTTGAACAAAGGAGTTGACAAGGAACCGGCACGTTGCGAGCGATCCAGAAGCTACTAACTCGCCTACACGAAAGAGTCCAAAGAAGCCCCAGACTGCCGCAGTGACGACCGTGGCCCAGAGATGACGAGTGGACTTGGGGATGTTGCGATCCTTGACTGCCCCTAGAGTATAGCTCGCCATAGCTTCTAACATCGGCAGCTCTAAGGTGAGACGGTTGTCGAGCTTGGTGCGCTTACTGCGCTTGATGCCTCGCCACGCCATCTCCACGAAGTGGTTGTCGGTGGGGTCATCTAGGCTCAACCGGAGGCAGAAGTCTCGGATTGCATACATATAAACCTTACAGGTGGATACCGACATGAACCGGCTCAACCAAACAAGAAAGAGAACGAGGAGTACAGGGTCGGGTTGCCACCAGACAGGACACCAGTGCTCCGTTGAGTAGGCGGAGCAGAAAGAACGCAACTTGCGGATGGCTGAGCTGTAGGCGGCACTGGTGCTATAAGAGACAGAGCACGTCATGACTTCCATCGCAGAGGTGACGAGCCAAGGTACTTCCGTTACTGCTGAAGAGGTCGTAAAGAAGGCCCGGACGGGTTCGACTTGCGCCAGGTCTCGGTCGCTTGGGCCATCTGAGCACGGGCCAACAAATCGACAATGTGAATGCGTTTACGCGGCTCTTGAGAGGCAGTGAGAGAAACGCCAAGAAGAGAAAGCAGTCCAAGAGTCAATGAGACTCTTAATGTTTGTCCGAGGCGAGTAGCACGAGTTCAGACAGTGAGCAGCCGGGGCACAGTCCGTGACAATATGAAACGTTCTGTAACCCAGTGCGACCGCAAATTCAAAAGCTGCAACGTAAGCACTGAATAACTCACGCATCGGAGACGAGTCGACTAGAGACTCAGAGCGCAGAAGGGCTAACTCTTCAACGGACCAACAGCGAGAAACGAAAAGACCTTTGGAACGAAAGGGGGCCATGGCAATGGCACCCCTCCCCCACTGCGAACCCTCCACCTCGCAAAAGTTTGCATCGGACCAAAGAGTGCACTTGGCGGGGTCGTCGACCCATATCATCGAGTCCTTGTCATAAAGTCCCGTCTTAAGGAAGTCCGACAGCGGGAGACGGAAGCTGGAGTCAAGGAGAAGGCTGCGTGCCCACCTCGCAGCGTGGCAAGCTCTAGAACTAAAACGGCCACCTTTGCTACGCGATGTCGACATGGTATTGAAAGCTATACGCATGTTTCCAACCGCTGGTCGAAGAAAAAAGAGCATCTGGGAGACAAAGCACAAAAGGCCCAGGAGCCGCTCGAAAGACTTGACAGAGTAGAAGCCGCCACCAGCGATGGTGTCCAAGGCGTCCAGAACGATCTTGCGCTTGTCAGAGGGCAGCTCTACGAACCAAAAGCCCTTGCGAGTGTCCTTGTGCCAACCGAGGGCGCGAAAGGACTGGCCAATAAATTCCTCGTGCCACGGAATCCCCAGAAACTTAGAGAGGCTATCGAATTTCAACCTGAGCGCCCTGGCTTCCTTCCAGGAAGCGCAGACGACGTCACTGTTGTCGACATAAAGCTTCATTGGGATAGACTTGTAGAGAAAGATGGACTCGAGGGCTCTAGCAAAACGATTCCAGCCGTCGGCGGCATAGACGCCCCCAAACCCGGGCACAAGAAGAACGAAGTACACAAGGTCGCCGGTGACGGGGTCTCTGCACGAAGAAACCTGTTGCCAGAAGAGCGAAGGCAGCACCGGGGTCTGGTTGTAAGCAGACTTGACATCTGCCCCAAAGACGACACAACCGGGACCGGCTTGGACGATCCTAGCCATCTGCATGTCGTGCGTATAATACTCTACCCCATCATCCGTTCTCGGGCAAAGCTGATTGAAGGAGAGAAAACGGGGAAAGGAAAGGTCATTGATTAACCTCCTTTCTCCGTTCTCAGGATGCCACTTATCTTTCGGGATGGCATGCTCACGCGTGACTATGGCTTGATGACTGCAAGCATTGTTCGGAAAGGGAGGCCTCGTGAACGGGCCCGCCATGAAGCCTTTCTCAACTGCTTTCATGTTGGCGTCATAGATCTGACTGTTGTCTTCCTCTGAGAGGGCACGAGCAAGAGAATAATCGCGTAAGAATTCTCCTGTGCCTCTATAGTGGGTGTCAGTGCCCGTAAGGAATCCCTCAAGCCAAACGACCTCTGCTTCCGGCAAGCAAAGCTTAGCAAGGCCCACGATATTGTCTACTTTGAAGACAGATTTATATGGTTTAATAACACCATTCCAAACCGGCAAAACCTCACGTTTGCCCGGCTGAAACCTCTTGTCACCCTCAAAGCAACCAAACAAATGGATATTCCTACCTCTCCCCCTCTGAAACCTAAAGTCTACCAGAGCTATACCCCGACCTGCAAGCCGCGAGAAGAGTCACGAACGAACCAAACATGCGTGGTGTGAGGTTCGAAACACAAAAGTTCCACCTTGCCGTGAAACCCTATCAACGCAACCACTCTGGCCTGCCGTAGCCTAGGTATAAGGGAGGAAAGAGAAATAGAGGGAGAGGCAGGAAGGATGAAACACCAGAAGGGAAAGTCATGCCACCAGATGTTTCCACTCTCCAACTCTGACAACAGAGAAGGGAGGGAATCAACGGACACGATCCCAGCTGTCAACAGATCAGAAGGCACAGAGGGGGAGACTGAAATCCCAACACTGCACGACAAAGAAGAGACCTTGGACGGGGGAAGAGAGCGAACCAAAGCGCCCATCTCTTCCTCAGCCTCAGTCTTGGCAATTTCCCAAATCCACCTAGGGAAAGGGACGAAAAAGGAAGCAGAAGTGAGAGAGGGAGAAGCAGAAAGGCTTGAAGGGACCACATTGCCTTGCAAGCCACTCTGTTCATTACACAGCACCAGAGGCTGCTGAGCAGAAGAAGAACTGGAACCCACCAAGGGGAAACTACTGGAAGGAGCAATACAAGGGGAGGAAGACAGAGAAGATGAAGGTTGGATGTGTTGCTGTAGCTGTTGTTGAAACTGTAGACGTTGATGAGGTTGTTGAGGTTGAAGTTGTTGTTGTTGTAGTTGATGTTGTTGTTGTTGTTGATGATGTTGTTGTTGTTGATGTTGTTGTTGTTGATGTTGTTGTTGTTGATGTTGTTGTTGCTGTTGCTGTAGTTGTTGTTGTTGTTGCTGTAGTTGTTGTTGTTGTTGATGTTGTTGTTGTTGTTGTTGTTGATGTTGTCGTTGTTGTCGTTGTCGTCGTCGTTGTTGTTGTTGTTGATGATGATGTTGTTGATGTTGTTGTTGTTGTTGTTGATGATGTTGTTGATGATGTTGTTGTAATTGTAGTTGTTGTTGTTGTCGTTGTTGTTGTTGTTGTTGTTGTTGTTGTTGTTGTTGTTGTTGCTGTTGTTGTTGTTGTTGTTGTTGTGTTTGTTGTTGTTGTTGTTGTTGATGATGACGTTGCTGTTGTTGTTGGAGTTGCCAATGCTGACTGGTTGCAAAGCTGATAGAAGGACAGGAAGAGAGAGACAAAAGCGAACAAGGAGAGATAGAAGAAGACGTAGGAGAAGAGACAGGACAAGTACCCAACAAAGGGGAGATAGGTGACACTTGCCCATCTAAGAAGGAGGTGTGAAGCATTGAAGCCTCTTTGGAAATGATAGAAGAAGCTGAAACGAAAGGGGCTGTAGAGGTAGATGAGCTATGCCCTACAGCTTGAACATGAACGGAAGAAAGAGCTGAGTCACTTCTTGACGATGGGGACGAGAGCTGGAAAAAAGTGGAGCCGGTGGGCCCAGTCATATTAGCAGGTGGCACCAAGGCCACAGTACGAGAAGATAAGGAGTCGAAGTTAGTGGGAAGCTTGCTGAAAGAAAGATTGCCTCCTTTAGCAACTTTGACCTTGGTCGCGTGCTTGCGCCCACCTGGATCCCACGTCCTGCGAGTTGAGTCAGAAAGGGAGAGAGCAGTGGAAGAGGAAATCTCACCTGAGGAGACCTCCGGCTGATGTAAGCCGACCCTGAGAGCTACTTGCTCCACTGCGGAGCTTTCACTCCCAGGGCCCCATCACTTGTTTGCCCTACGCTTTCCCCACTTCTCGTTGCCACTGTCCGGGCAGTGCACTCGTTTGTGATTTTTGTTGTCAGGGCAGACCGGGCATTGGTGGAGGAAGCGGCAATCCTCCTTATAGCTACAGTCGCGGCCGTCTGCCCAGTTGAAGCACACCTTCTTCGACCTCTGGTTCTGCTGTCTAGCTTGTCCACCACCACGGGTATTGTTCGCACTGCGTTGTTGTTGCTTGAGGACGCCTTGGCCAATGGACTGGTTGGAAGAATGAGAAGGGGGGGGGGGGGGGGAGAGGCTCGAGGAAGGCTGTAGCTAACACAAAGGGAAGGGTGCCCTTATGCCATTGCCCTAACGAACTCCTACCGCGTACTGCCTTGTCCCATCTCATTGTCGACTGCAACGTGTTCTTTCTTACGATAAGCTCGAGGTAACGGTAATGCTCCCACATGTCCTCAGCGTGCTGAGGATGATGTCTGGAGTACAGGACGACGAGCCTACGAACTAAGTCTAAAAACTTCTCAACAGTAACAGATTTGGGCTCCGACTCATGAGTTTCGCCAATGAGAGTTTTCTTTTTTGATGGCAAAAGCTCTTTGAGATTGATGTACTCTTTTCCCAACTTTATCTTTTTGAGTACGTCAAAATCTACATCTTCGGAACCCGGCAGACTCTGAAACTCTTGAGTCAATCTAGCCTTCTCATCTCCGGAAACAGATGTCGAAA
>WBZZ01000033.1:300000-301632 GCA_019918135.1 Paulinella micropora
GGTTAGGGTTAGGGTTAGGGTTAGGGTTAGGGTTTAGGGTTAGGGTTAGGGTTAGGGTTAGGGTTAGGGTTAGGGTTAGGGTTAGGGTTAGGGTTAGGGTTAGGGTTAGGGTTAGGGTTAGGGTTAGGGTTAGGGTTAGGGTTAGGGTTAGGGTTAGGGTTAGGGTTAGGGTTAGGGTTAGGGTTAGGGTTAGGGTTAGGGTTAGGGTTTTAGGGTTAGGGTTAGGGTTAGGGTTAGGGTTAGGGTTAGGGTTAGGGTTAGGGTTAGGGTTAGGGTTAGGGTTAGGGTTAGGGTTAGGGTTTAGGGTTAGGGTTAGGGTTAGGGTTAGGGTTAGGGTTAGGGTTAGGGTTAGGGTTAGGGTTAGGGTTAGGGTTAGGGTTAGGGTTAGGGTTAGGGTTAGGGTTAGGGTTAGGGTTAGGGTTAGGGTTAGGGTTAGGGTTAGGGTTTAGGGTTAGGGTTAGGGTTAGGGTTAGGGTTAGGGTTAGGGTTAGGGTTAGGGAGGGTTAGGGTTAGGGTTAGGGTTAGGGTTAGGGTTAGGGTTAGGGTTAGGGTTAGGGTTAGGGTTAGGGTTAGGGTTAGGGTTAGGGTTAGGGTTTAGGGTTAGGGTTAGGGTTAGGGTTAGGGTTAGGGTTAGGGTTTAGGGTTAGGGTTAGGGTTAGGGTTAGGGTTAGGGTTAGGGTTAGGGTTAGGGTTAGGGTTAGGGTTAGGGGTTAGGGTTAGGGTTAGGGTTAGGGTTAGGGTTAGGGTTAGGGTTAGGGTTAGGGTTAGGGTTAGGGTTAGGGTTAGGGTTAGGGTTAGGGTTAGGGTTAGGGTTAGGGTTAGGGTTAGGGTTAGGGTTAGGGTTAGGGTTAGGGTTAGGGTTAGGGTTAGGGTTAGGGTTAGGGTTAGGGTTAGGGTTAGGGTTAGGGTTAGGTTAGGGTTAGGGTTAGGGTTAGGGTTAGGGTTAGGGTTAGGGTTAGGGTTAGGGTTAGGGTTAGGGTTAGGGTTAGGGTTAGGGTTAGGGTTAGGGTTAGGGTTAGGGTTAGGGTTAGGGTTAGGGTTAGGGTTAGGGTTAGGGTTAGGGTTAGGGTTAGGGTTAGGGTTAGGGTTAGGGTTAGGGTTAGGGTTAGGGTTAGGGTTAGGGTTAGGGTTAGGGTTAGGGTTAGGGTTAGGGTTAGGGTTAGGGTTAGGGTTAGGGTTAGGGTTAGGGTTAGGGTTAGGGTTAGGGTTAGGGTTAGGGTTAGGGTTAGGGTTAGGGTTAGGGTTAGGGTTAGGGTTAGGGTTAGGGTTAGGGTTAGGGTTAGGGTTAGGGTTAGGGTTAGGGTTAGGGTTAGGGTTAGGGTTAGGGTTAGGGTTAGGGTTAGGGTTAGGGTTAGGGTTAGGGTTAGGGTTAGGGTTAGGGTTAGGGTTAGGGTTAGGGTTAGGGTTAGGGTTAGGGTTAGGGTTAGGGTTAGGGTTAGGGTTAGGGTTAGGGTTAGGGTTAGGGTTAGGGTTAGGGTTAGGGTTAGGGTTAGGGTTAGGGTTAGGGTTAGGTTAGGGTTAGGGTTAGGGTTAGGTTAGGGTTAGGGTTAGGGTTAGGGTTAGGGTTAGGGTTAGGGTTAGGGTTAGGTTAGGGTTAGGGTTAGGGTTAGGGTTGGTTAGGGTTAGGGTTAG
>WBZZ01000034.1:0-10000 GCA_019918135.1 Paulinella micropora
CCGTCTGAGAATCGGGAGCGGGAGTGGGAAGGGGGAGGGGCAGGGCGCGCTAATAATATAAAAAAAAAATAGTTATAAAAAATCCCTGACAAAGTTGTAATCTTGGCACTGAAAACTAAGAAAGAGGGAGAGGGAAGGGGCAGGGGGAAGCACGATCTGTCTTTGCCTCCCATCCAGAACGGGGAGCGGGAGTGGGACGGGGTAGGGGCAAGCACAATCTGTCTTAGCCCCCCGTCTGACAACAAGGAGCGGGACAGGGAGGGATGGCGCGCCAAGAAAACACGAAAAAGCAATTTGTTGTTAAAGGTCGACGGTCTTACACTTAGCACTGAGAACTAGGAGAGGGAGAGAGAAGAGACAGGGGAGGAGGAAGCACGATCTGTCTTTGCCCTCTATCTGAGAACGGGGAGCGGAACAGGGAAGAGGCAGGGGAGGGGGACAGCTAGAATTGTCCTAGTCCCCTCAGTCTGAAAACGGGAGCGGGAGAGGGAAAGCCAAGAAAGTACAAAAAAAAATGTAATCAAAAAAGTCTCGACAAGGGAGAAGGGAAGAGAGGGGGGGGGGGGGGGGGCGGTGCCCGGCATGGCGGGGGGGGGCTTAGTATAGTGGAGGCGTTTCATGTATTTTTTTTTTTTTTTTTTTTTGTAGCTTCTGCACGCTTCCCCTCCCCCTGGGCTCAGGGGAGGGGAGAGGGGAGGATGACAGAAATGATTTGGTTATACGGGGGGGGGGGGGCGCCCCGGTATGGGCTCAGTGGCATCTTCTTAGTTTTTTTTCAGTTCTGCCCCCTGCTCTTTGAGCCCCCGGGCTCGGGGGGGGGGGGGGGGGGGAAATAGAGGGGAGAGGAGGCACAAGACAAATTTAAAGGAGAGAGGGTGTGTGTGTGTGTGGGGGGGGGGGGGGAGAAAGAAGGGGGCGCCCCCCCCCCCCTTCTTTGTGTCCCCTCCCCCCTTCCCTCCCCTTTTTTCCTCCTCCCTTCTTCTCCCCGGCAACTCCATCTCTCTCCTTTTCCCTAGCTTCCCCCTGCTTCCCCCCCCCCCCCCCCCCGTCCACGGCGATGGCAAAAGCCGGCAATTGAGGCTGCAAAAGGATCGGCAATGTTGACACTGTGGTGCTACCACACCGAGCGGGGATAACACGCCACTGGCGGAACAGTCCACATGGGAAAAGGTTTTTGATGAGTAAGTCAATAACAACCCAGACCGAGCGAGCTGGCAGATGGTCGACATCGTTCACTATGTCTTCTACAAGGTTTTCGGATTCACATTTCTCATAGATGAGTCGGAGGAACTGGAAAGGGTTAGGGAGGTCATTGCCACCAAGGTCAGGGCAAGGGAGGCTTTACCAACCTTGTTCCAGGGGGTCATGGACATATGTTTGATCAACGACGAGCGGAAGGTGTACCCGCTGATCCTGGGACATGGATTGTGGAAACACCAGGAGACCAAGGGGGTGGTGACGGAAATAGTGAGCGCGGGTATGAAGTTGCCGATGCTGCCTGAGGCCAATAGGGAGAAATGGCTAAAGTGGCAGAGCAAGTCCAACCCAGTGTCCTGGGAGATGGACCAGGACGATGTTAAGGCAATCAAAACGGTGTTGTTGGAAGCCTCGGTACTATCGAAGATGCCACGGGCACCGGCAAGGCAACCACAGGGAGGACGGCAGACTGGGAGCGGTGGGGGAGGTGGCCCAGAGGGCAATATGGTGGCCGACCACCACGAGGAGGTGGGGATCGGTACGTGGAGAAGTCTCGGCAGGCACCCCAACGGGAGGAGTCCAGACATCACCCATATCGGAGGCCATCGTTGACGGTCAACGCGGCACATGGAGGAGGGGAATATCGAGCCAAGGGCCCGGACGTTATGAACCCTTCATTCTATGCAGAGGCGGCTCAAAACCGGGAACTACGATATAACGAGGCCAGATATCCAGCGGATCACCTCCTTAGCGGGGCACCGGGAGTCCCGAAATACGAGCGGAGGGCATTAAAGGAGAATAGTCACTGGCGGAAGTCCTGCTATTGGCAGATTGCGATATGGTGGTTGGGTATCGGGAACCGCGACGATTCATTGTACCACGACGACATGGACAGCCTCTCACCACAGGAACAAACAGAGGCGGTTAAGGAAATGAAGGAGGCGGTCCGACATGGAATGTGGCAGCTAGGGGGACTGGAAGCAATGTTCAACCCGGATGAGCTGGTCAACCTGCAAGCCTTCAACACGCGGAACATCGCGAAATACGGATGGAGACGCAAGGATAATAACTCATATTATGAGGCGGCTGGGAACCCTCCTCGAGGGAAATGGGGTGGTCGACAAAGCCGCGGGGGGCAAGAAGGGAGAGAAGGGCGTGGGGGATATCAGCGAGCAACGGGAGGAGGGCCGGGGCTGGCCACAACGGTAAAGGATGGGGGGATAGGGGGAGAAAAGGAAAGGAAAGGAAGGAGAGAGGAAAAGGCGACATACCAGAGTCTCCCATTTGTGCATCCGGACCGACAGGTGTTGATTTCAGGAGCGGCGGCAGGATTACCAGAACGCCAGGGAGCGGCGGGAGGGTAACACCCACGCCGTCGGGTAGGATAATATCCGTGGAGGATATGGAACAGGAACATGAACGGAAAAATGGTATATTTGAACAGGCAAGGACGCCGCGGGAGGAGGAAGCGCGACCACGACGGCGTGACGCGATGAATGACGTCGTCATCGTGGGCAAAGGAAAATCAGGTGGGGTTAAGGGGGATTTGGATAAGGGGAATAAGCGACGGAAAATTTTGGATGATAGGGGATCGCCAACGGGAGGCGCGAAGGGCAATACGGCGGATCGACGGAGCGGGATACGGCAGCCCGGGCAGGGGGGATGGCCCAGGAGAACACCAGCACATCGATCTGACTGGGGTATGACTAGGAAATGGTGGAGAGCGAGAGAGGAAAGGAAGGGAGATAGGATTCACGACAAACGGCAGAAGGCAGAGGAGTGGACTCGTGAGGGTGAAAGGGATGAAAGGAAGGAAGTAGAGAAAAAGGGTGAGGGGAAATAGGCAGTAAGGGGAATAAGGATGACCAAGCAAGCGCAAATAATATGGAAGATAAGGGAGGGAAAGAGGAAATAACGGATGAGGAAAAGAAGAATAAGGATAAGGATTACGGCCAGGGGCCGGCGGGAAACGCGGGACACACGGGAGAAAACGATGATGACGAGCAGGCAAGGCATCGTCTCATCCTCCAGACTTATCAGAAGATTGGAGCGCGATCGGAACCTGTGAATCCGCCAAAAGTGGTTAACTTGATTAAATGATCTGCTTTCCCATTGACATACACAAAGGTGAAGATACGGCAGCTGGAAACGGAGGAAGTCATTGGGAATGATACCATGGCGGCAATCAGTGTGATTGGGAAACATTTTCAGAACAAGTATGGAGAACAGCAGTGGTATCGGCAAGCGCTGAGCAAAACGGAGGGATGTGTCAATGGGGTGTCGGGATCGACGCCGATAACAGGCACGATGTTACTACAGTTCGACCTAGTGGATGGGTCCGCACCTGCACAACTTTTGGGTGGTGCCAGCATACGCGGGAGGGCTATTGTGGAGCTTGACGCGCTGAGGCGTATGCACACCCATGTTGATTGTTATGGTAAAATTATGAGATACGGCACGGGGGAAAACGCACCGGTGTATAACCTGGTGAATTGGTCCGCGGAAGAGGAGGAAACGGGGGTGGAAGACGAATGGACGGCCGGAGATTTTACCGCGGCGACGGTAGTGTTATCGAAGGAGACGGCGGCCGACGAAGCGGCACGTAAAGTTTTCGTGGCCGGAGAACCTAAGGAATTGCATTGGGGGAAAAGAGTGAGTCGGAGGACGAATGGACGCCCGACAGGGTAGTCGCATTGTGCGATATGCGGCTAGAATACCTTAGAGAACAGAGGAAATTGGCAACAGACGGTTCCCAGCGCATGGGCGCAATCTGGGGGATCAACACAAGGAAATGGATGGCAGGGTATTGCCAATGGCACAATACGTTGTTTGTAACGGGGCAAAACCAAGTCAAGCGAAGGAGGGAATTATCGATTTCCTTAAGGACAAGTGGAGAGATGATCCTATCATGGTTAACTCGGTGGCGGAGATAAAGAAGGCCTTGAAAAACCGGATTTCCCATGGGGACTTCACGATTGTACTACCGGTGGGCAGGAGAACGGAGATGTGGTGGTAAGATATCGAGGATTTCTTGGTTCAAGATCCGATACCAATACCGAGCCGAACGCAAAAACTCGTTATCGCCTGTAGGATGGGCACGCGTAAGGCGGCAAGGCAGTACCGGCAGGATCTTCTTGGCAGGGACCTGGCAATGATAAGGGATGATGCCCGGTTTAATCGTGAACACCTCCGGCGCCTTGAGCCTCTCACGTTCCCCCTTGTTCTTCCCCTGATCTGCCTCGTCCTTCTCCGTTCTACCCGACCTCGACTGATGATCAGCCAAGAAATTCTCCTTCCCCTTGATATATTCTATCTCAAAATCGTATTCCGACAACTCCTGTTGCCACCGTGCCAGCCGTCCCGTGTGATCCTGTGACATCAACCACCGCAGGTTGTTATGGTCCGTCCGTACTTTCGTCTCCTTCGCTCCCCATAAGTATTCCCTTAGGCGCTTGAATCCCAGACAATGGCTAAAGCCTCCCGTTGTCTCGTGCAGTACTGCCTTTCCGCATTTGACATTCGTCGACTAAGGAAAATGACCGGCCGTAGCCGTCCCTTTTCGTCCGACTGTTGTAGGACCCCGCCTATTGCGTATGCCGACGCATCCGTATCCAAGATGAAAGGTGCATTGAAGTCCGGCAACCTCAACACCGTTCCATCTTCCGTTAACGGATCCTTCAGAATTGCCCCCTTCAAATCCTCTCTCGCCTTCTCAACTCCCTCTCCCCATTCCTTCGGATTTGTCCAATCTCCCTTGAAGTTCTTCATGTGGTTCCGTATGGGCTCCGCCCTGTTGGCAAAGTTCGGGATAAACTCCCCGTAATACTGTGCCAATGACACGAACGAGTGCAAGTCCGATTTGCTCTTCGGCATCGGCCTTGCGTCCAATGCTTCCCTCTTCTTGGCCGCGATGGAGCACATTCCGTTTTCTATATCATACCCCAGATATTGAATCCGTTTCTGCATGAAGTGACACTTCTTGGCGTTAAGCCTGAACCCGAATGCCTTGACCCGCCGCATGATATCCCTGAGATGTTTCATATGTTCCTCCACCGAATTGGAGTATATGATGACATCATCCAAATACGCGAAGGCGTACGTGGACGTATCTCCATGTTTGAAAGCAAACTCCTCATCGCGAAATTTTGCCCCCAGCATCTCAGTCATCGCCTTTTGGAAGATCCCTGGAGCCACCTTAAGCCCCATCGGCAAAACCTTCCATACGTATGTAGTCATTCCTACCATGAACGCCGTAAGATATCGGCTCTCCTCCGCCAAAGGGATTTGCCAAAAACCACTCTTCAGATCCAAAGTGGATTATACCTTCGCCTTCCTCAGCACCTCCACCCCCCGGCGTACATCCGGGACCGGCGTTTTGATCTTCTTTATGATCTGGTTGATCTTCCAATAGTTTATACACATTCTCAGTGTGCCATCCGGCTTCGGCGCCATCCGCACCGGTGAAGCATATTCCGATAGCCGAGCCTCTGTCAGGCCTTTTTCCAACAGTTCCGCCGTCATTTCCTTGGCGATCCTGTCCTCATGATAGCTAAGCCGAGAGGGCCGTCCTACCCCAGGCACTTCCTGCCCCATTTCCCTGTGGAACCTCGCCGTGTGATGCTTGACCGATCCCCCTTCCAAAGGACCCAAGACCTCGATATGGTCGTCCATCATCGCGAGCACCTCCTCCTTGGATTTCTCACTCCCCTGCCACTGTTTAGCCTGTGCCTGCAAGGCCTCCCTTGCTATCCGTTTCCTCCTTGATCTGCTCCTCGTTGCCTTGCCGGCTATGTCCTCCACCGAGGTTTCCATGCCATCCTCATCGAACCCCTCCTTGGAACGATATAGTGTGGGCGTCTGTTTCTCCTGTTCCGCATACCTCGCTAGCTATAGTTGGTCGATCATCATAGCATACTGTATCGCATGCGTCCGATGATATACCCCTGAGATATGGGTGAATTATGGGACCGTGAGAAAAGAAGGGGAATGAATCTGACACGATTCGGGTTCATGACGGCGGCGGCAGTGTTGACGGTATGGGGTAAGATGGATCTGGAGAAGATAGAGAAGGAGGCGGATTTCGAGGATAAGAAACCGACGCGGAACACAAATTTCGGACGAGCGGCGGAGCGGAGAAACAGGAAAGCGAGAGGGATCTTCGGCTTTATGAAGAGGCCAGCAACAAACCATGGGAATGTTGCAAGGAACACGAGGACCAGTGCGCGAGGGACAACCTGGAGGAGTATGAATGGTATAAGGCGTTGGATCAGGAGAGGGGACCGGAGGAATTGGAGAAACCACGTTTTCCATGGCGACAGTTGCCAATGGTGGGCAACGTCGTGGTCGGAGAGAAGACGGATGAGGAACAACAGCGGCAGGAGCCGGCGGGGGTCGAAAAGTTGGAAAAGATTCACCCTGCGAGGATAGCCAATATGGAATTGGAGGCGGATACGCAGATTAGGTTTGCGTCGGTTGATAAATTCCGGAGTCTGACGAGCGAGGCGAAGGAATTCGAGGCATTGATCCGACACCTGAAAAACCCAACACCGGAAACGCTCAATGAGGCGGTGAGGAAGCAGATGAGGAAGTTCACGTACGAGGACGGGCTAATATGGTTCATGGGAACAGGCGGCAGATATAAGGATGACCCGGCGAGATGGACGGTATGGGTACCGCCGGCGCTGCGATATGCCATATTAATCGGGGCCCATAACTGCCCGATGCACAATCATCCGGGGCTGGAAAGGATGAAATGGTCTATGGCCAGGAAGTTCCGTTGGGGAGAAATGGGCAGGGACGTTGAACGGTTTATCAATGGCTGCGCGCCATGCCAACGGGCTAAGACGACATATGATGCGAACAGAGGCTTACTCGGGCAATACGAGGTCACGAGCGATATTTTTGAGACGGTACATATCGATTACATGGGGCCACTGCCGGAGGCAGGAGAGGGAAGGTTCAAGTATATCCTTACGGCTATCGATCGGGCGTCTAACTATGTGATCACGGTGCCCACGAAGGATGATACCAAGGAGACAACCGCTAAGGCACTTATTGATTGTGTCTTCAGTAGGATTGGGGTTCCGAGGAAAATCATTTCAGATCGGGGGAGTTCGTTCATCAATTGGCTTTCAAACGAGTTGAGTGCATACTTTGGGTTTCAATGGAACTATGTCACGGCTTATAACCCGATGGCTAATGGCAAGATCGAGCGGATGCATAAAACGATGAAGGCATCGTTGAAGATATACTGCCAGAACAACCAGAAGGTCTGGCCGGAAACGGTACACGCTTTCACGTTTGCGTTTAACAACCTGGGGTCTTCGTCTTTGGGAGGGCATGTTCGGCTTTGCCCAAATCAGTTGGTGTACGGAAGGGTGTTGAACACACCTACGGATTTCATGAAACCGACGGCGCTGTATGAACCAACGGAATTGATGGCGTGCCGTTTGAGGGCGATGGCGGAAGCGGAACACATGGTCCGGAAACAACGGGAGGCGGAGATGTGGCGTAAGGACGACAAGGGATAGCAGAAGTACAAGCATGTGGAGTTCAACGTGGCGGACACTGTCTTGTTATACGTCCCGAGCATCCCGGTGGGAGTATCGGTGAAACTGTATGAGAAATGGCAGGGGCCATATCAGGTGATACAGCAGACGGCGGCATATAATTACAAGATCCGGCATCAACTTACGAGCAAGGAACAGATTGTTCACGTACGGAGGTTGGTGAAGTTCTCGCCATTCTTGTTGGATGATGAGACAGACGGGCAGGCGTTGGCGCGCACGGCGGATGACTGAGGGAACCCAACTCCTTTGCTTACCAGTAAGCAGAGGGCGGAGGAGATTGCAAGGCTGCAGGAGCAGCTGGAATATGAACAGGAGGAGGAGGAGAAACAGAGATTGCGGGATGCGATTACGGAGCTGGAAAAGGGCTCCCATGAGAGAGTGTCGCGGAGACAACAAAGGGGGTGAATGAGAAGGACGCGAAGGAGGAGGCGAAGACGGAGGCCCAAGGGGGGGCTGAGGGGAGTGAACGGAAGAAGGAGACGGGTGGCGCGGCGGAGGTGCCGCGACAGTAAGGAAAGAAGCAGGAGGCGGAAGAGGCACAGAGTCGGAGGGGACGACCGGCCCTGCCGAAACCGCCACAGGAAGGCCAGGATGGGGGCCAGGGCGGGAGGAGGTCGGGGTCGGACAAGTGGGTCGAGGACCCGGCGAAGATCGATAAGATCCAGTGGAGGGTTGGCAAATTTATCTGATGAGGCCGGCGGCCAAGGATGTCGCGGATGACACCATGGATGACTTTTATGTCATGCGAGTCCTAAAGGTGGGAGGACGCACAAGGTCCAAGGCGGCAGCGGGCATCGCCCCGGTGATGCAGTTTTGGAGGAGTAACAATGAAACTTACGAGGACAAAAGTCGTCAATTCGACCCGGTCTTTTGAAAAACTGGGGGCAGAAAAGGGAAACATGGGATATAAGCATCCGGGTGGATGATAAGGATCATACGCCATACACGGTACAGTCAAGACCCAGGCTAGTCTTGGACATGCCGTTTGATCTCACAGAGGATTGGCGTATCCCCACCGTCATCTGGGATGAGGTGGAAGAGGCAGGCCTGCCCTTCGAAATTATCGGGGCACCACCGGCGGCGGTGAGGTCGAGGGGGAAGAAACGTCCCTCGGGGCCGGAAGGGAAGATGAGAGAAAAGAAGACGAGAGAAAGAGGAAGAAGATGAGAGAGAGAGAGAAGAAGATGAGAGAGAAGAAGAAGAGAGAGAGAGAGAGAGAGAATGAGTGAGACCGGAACCGGGGAGGTGCGCCCGGGGGAAGCGGCTGAAAGTACCCATGGGTCGATTGATCCACATGTGTATGGTATACACTAATAACGCGCAGGAACGCGAAGGGTACGGACTTTACTTCAGGGGGAAAGACTGGATTGGGATGGTATCACAACTTTAGGCTGAAAGCCGACATGCGGATACTAATGATGTACTTTCATGTGCTGATGGGTATCGACACATGAACATAGTTATACCAAATATTTATACTTTTTGGATTTACGAGGACATACCGCGCGGTGCGCGATGATACAGTCTTATTCCGCGCAAGGGCGCATTGACCTGAGGATATTTCGCGCAGGGCGCGACGATGTAATTTCATACCGCACAGGGACGCGATGATATATATTTTTATCACGCGAGGATCGCGACGTTTATTATATATTCCGCGCAGGGCGCGACGATATAATTTCATGCCGCGCAGGGACGCGATGATATATTTCTTCCGCGAGGATCGCGATGTTTATTATATATTCCGCGCAAGGGCGCGATGACAAGCTTACGAGGTTTGATGAATAAGACCACAATATGCCGTGGGGCGAGGTCAATAACGTAGTAGGACTGATCACCCTCACGTTCAACTTTTCATACACCCTCAGCCTGCGGTGGCACAATAAGGGTAAGCGTAAGGGGTACGAATATAACATTGGTCGGCATGAGGGAAAGAATGATGAGAGAGGAACGGAGGAGGGGGAAATATACATATTCCCACAGGTACCGAGGAGGGCACAGGGCCCATATGGCAGTCACAGCCACGGTACAATTGGCATATTTAACTCATGGTATTTATTTTATTTTGCCGCGCAGGGACGCGAGGACGGCGGAACGCCGGAGGGAAAAGACTCACCGCTCGGCATGCGGATCGTGGGATATTCATGGACCAATTGTCATCGCGGCGCGGGGAGCCGATACGGAATGGACTACGAGGGAATAGGAGGAGAGGGGATAGATTAAGAATGGATAGT
>WBZZ01000034.1:17500-20000 GCA_019918135.1 Paulinella micropora
AGAGATAAATAGATAAAGCATAATGGGAAATACGACAGATAGATAAACAGGTAGATGGTAATTAGATAGACAGGTGGATAAACAGATAGACAAACAGACTGGTAGATAAACAGACAGTATGTATGTATGTATGTATGTATGTATGTATATTAGATAAACTTTTGCTTGGGATCTAGGCAGCGTGAACAAAGATATATATATATATATAATATATATGTATGTATATATATATATATATATAAGAAAAGAAAAGAAGAAATAAATAGATAAAAAATATGAAGATAGAATACTCAGTACTAAGCAAAAGCCGACGGATAGATAAACAGACAGATAGATAGATAGAGGCAGGTAGGTAGGTAGATAGATAGATAGATAGATATATAGATAGCTAGTGCTAGCTAGCTAGCTAACTAGCTAGATAGACAGACAGGTAACTAGGTAGGTCGATGGATAGATAGATAGATAGATAGATAGATGGATAGATAGATAGATAGATAGATAGCTACCATCCTATGTAACACTGGTACAGGTTATGGTTGGAACTGGTAGATATGTACGTAGACAGATAGATAGATAGATAGATAGATAGGTAGATAGATAGCTAGCTAGCTAGCTAGATAGATAGATAGACAGATAGATAGATAGCTACCATCCCATGTAGCATTGACACAGGTCATGGTTTGAACAGGTAGGTAGGTAGATAGATAGATAGATAGATAGGTAGATAGCTAGCTAGCTAGCTAGCTAGCTAACTAGATAGATAGATAGATAGATGGATAGATAGATAGATAGATAGATATGTAGATAGATAGATAGATAGATAGAAAGCTACCATCCCATGTAGCATTGACACAGGTTATGGTTTGAACAGGTTGGTAGGTAGATAGGTAGGTAGATATATAGATAGATAAATAGATAGATAGATAGATAGATAGATAGATAGATAGATAGACGGACAGACAGACAGACATATAGATAGATACATAGATAGATAGATAGATAGATAGATAGATAGATAGAAAGATAGATAGATAGCTACCATCCCATGTAGCATTGACACAGGTCATGGTTTGAACAGGTAGGTAGGTAGATAGGTAGGTAGGTAGGTAGGTAGATAGATAGATAGATAGATAGATAGATAGATAGACAGACAGATAGATAGACAGATAGATAGATAGATAGATAGATAGATAGATGGATAGATAGATAGATACCATCCTATGTAGCATTGACACAGGTTATGGTTTGAACAGGTATATAGGTAGGTCGATAGATAGATAGATAGATAGATAGATAGACAGACAGACAGACAGACAGACAGACAGACAGATAGATATATAGATAGATAGATAGATAGATAGATAGAATCCTATGCAGCACTGACACAGGTTATGGTTTGAACAGGTATATAGGTAGGTCGATAGATAGATAGATAGATAGATACCATCCTATGTAGCATTGACACAGGTTATGGTTTGAACTGGCTTCGCGAATCAGGCGATCAACCTAACAATAATAATAATAATAATAATAATAATAATAATAATAATAATAATAATAATAATGATGATGATGGTGGTGGTTGTGGTGGTGATAATAATAATAATAATAATAATAATAATAATAATAATAATAGTGCTTCTCTGTCAATGGCTGATGCAAATTTGCACATGCGCCTCCATCGTCTCACCCGTGAGGGGAGTACGAAGAATTGACGATAGGCTCTAATGACACCCCCGCAAGGGCAGTTCCGACACTTCCAGACGGACGGTATGTTCAATGAAAATACTGGTCCAGAAATAGACCGGTATGTTCAATGAAAATACTGGTGGCACCGACGGGAATCGAAGTGGCGACAGGGCCCAGGTGGTAGGACTTGACCTCTGGGCTATCACGGTGTCGATAATAATAATAATAATAATAATAATAGTAATAGTAATAATAATAATAATAATACTAATAGTGCTTCTCTGTCAATGGCTGATGCATTTCTGCACATGCGCCTCCATCGTCTCACCCGTGAGGGGAGTACGAAGAATTGACGATAAGCTCTAATGACACCCCCGCAAGGGCAGTTCCAACACTTCCAGACGGACCGGTATGCTCAATGAAAATACTGGTCCAGACGGAGCGGTATGTTCAATGAAAATACTGGTGGCACCGACGGGAATCGAACTGGCGACAGGGCCCAGATGGTAGAATAATACTAATAATAATAATAATAATAATAATAATAATAATAATAATAATAATAATAATAATAATAATAATAATAATAATAATAATAGTAGTAGTAGTAGTAGTAGTAGTAGTAGTAGTAGTAGTAGTAGTAGTAACAGTACTAGTACTAGTACTAGTACTAGTACTAGTACTAGTACTAGTAATACATGTATGTATGTTGTGTATGTATGTATTTGGTGTAATAAAGGTACATATTTGTGTACGTATGTATTTGTGCATGTCGGGTTTGCACTGGCTTCACGGATGATTTTATCGGTAA
>WBZZ01000035.1:0-61692 GCA_019918135.1 Paulinella micropora
TTAGAATCGAGCTAAGCGCGCCCCTTGCTGGCCCTCCCCCCCCTTTGTTGCAAAAACAACGGTGGCAGAGAGAAGGGACTTACACGGTTTGCCGGGGGGTGGGGGGAAAGGCGCGGAACGCCCCCCTGTGGAAAAGGGCCGGCCAAAGGTACGGCGAGCTGCTGGAAGGGGAGGGGGGGGGGGCCGCCGCAGCACCAAAAAAGAAAATCCCTCTCCCCACCCCTTGCTCCCGCCCAACATCTGACGAAACGGCACCCCGCGCGACAAAAGACGAAGTGTAAGACAATAAAAGATGGAGCGCAAACGACCAGCCCGCGGCACCGAGCAAATGTGCCGCGGTGATGCGTCAGCCAAAAGGCAACGTACAGAAACTGTGCCGGCCGCTCAACCCTCGTGGTTGTTGAGGCTGCCCAGAGACCTTTGGGCGCTGATCAGAGATCTGCAGGGTGCAGAGGAAGCAGTCAGGTTTGCTCTGGTGTGTAGCGAATCCCTGGAGATTGTCAAGAGCAGTGAGTTCTGGGAGGGCTGGGAGCAACCGGTCTTTGACTTGTCGCGTGACAGCAAGAAAGCAGTGTTCTCTTTCTTTGTCCAACATTGTATTAACAGCCGCCTGCCCTTGCGACAGGTTGCGCTTGCTGCGCCCTACAACCCAGCACATTACACAGGGAAGCGCCTGAACGAGGTGACTGTCACAACCCTGGTCATGCTAGGCAACAGCGCTAGTGAAGAACACGTAGTGGAAGCAGAGAGAAACTTCCTGAACGAGTTTGCTTGTATCCACGAATTAATCGCCGCCAACACCGGTGACATCTGCCGGCACCTGCCGCATTGCCGAAACACTAAAGAATTGCGGTTACTCTCGATTCTAGGCGGGGAGGTGACTGACGATAGCCTGCGGATCTTGCAAAGGCTGCACAATTTGGAGTGCCTGACTCTCCGGCAGTGCGACCAAATTACCGACACCGGCCTACAAAAAGCGTTGGCGCCCCTGCCAAGACTTCGCGAACTTTGCGTCAAGCATTGCACGCAGGTTAGAGGCACCCAGCTACGGGGTCTGCAACAATTGACGAAGCTGACGTTGAGCCCACGGGCACTGGATCAAACTATAGAGGAAGTGTCTTTCCTGAGCAAGCTGAAATATTTGGACTTGCTCGGGTGCACCGGCGTCACGGGCAACAACATAGAACTACTTGCCGGGTCCCGGTTCGACTGCCTGCGACTTCAGTTGGTCGGTGGTAATCTCAGTGACGAAAAGCTACGAGTTCTAGGCCACGTGCAGGGCCTGCAAACGCTGCATTTGAACGGGGCCACCAACATCACTGTGTACGGCCTGGCAAATTTGCAGCTCTGTCCCGCACTAGAAGAACTGATCATCGGCGACTGTAGTCAGCTCGAGGACCTTTTTGTACTACAGGACTTCCGCGCCCTGCGCACCCTGCAGCTGATAGGTCTGAACGTAAGTCACGGCCCGCCGTCTGGGTTCGCGGCCTGCGAGGCTTTACAAAGGCTACAGCTATATTTTTACTGCATATCAGACGAGACAATCTCCGCGTTGCAGCGCTCCCGGTCACTGGAAGAATTGCAACTAATTTGGTGCATGATCACGGGCAACGTCTTAGGGCTACAGGACTGCCGCTCGCTCAGAACGTTCACGCTAATTCAGTGTGATGGTGTGTCTGCTGAATCGCGGGAGGCGCTGGCACGGGCCTTGGCCTCTGCGAGATGAATTCAGTCCTGTCCGCCTAATGGCGTGTGCTATTAAAAAGAATTTTTAAAACAAGAGCAGAGAGCCGCCGTGGAGGCGCTTAAAAAAAGCAGGAACCGTTGTGGCAGAGAGCGGCCCGCGGTCGGTCCGGCACGGTGAGAAGAAGAGTGCCCAGAAAGCTGTTTAATTTAAATCTGGACCGGGCGGGAGAAAGAAAAGGTCCCCACTTTCTTAGGTCTTGAGCTTCTTGGCCAACGGCCGCTGCTCGAGTGGTTCAGTAGCTCTCTTGCCCAACAGCACGAACTTGGCCAGGTGGTCGCCCTGGGCGGCGGCGCGGCCGAGCCATTCAGCCGCCGCGGCCGTGTCCTTTGGTACGCCGCGCCCCTGCGCGAGAAAGAGCCCCACTTTCTGGGCGGCCCTGAGCACGCCCTTTTGTGCCGCCAGCAGGTAGTACTTGTAGGCCAGCGCGTCGTCGCGGGGCACGCCGTGGCCGAGGCTGTAGCACAGCCCGAGGTTGCACCAGGCGCGCGGGTGCTGGCTGTTCGTGGCCGCCCGCAGCCAGAGCTGGAAGGCCCGCCCCCGGTCCCGGGGCACGCCCTTGCCCGAGTAGTGGCAGGCCGCCAGGGTGTTCAGGGCGTCCGCGTGGCAGTGCTCGGCGGCGCGCGCAAACCAGCGCGACGCGGCGGCGGGGTCCTGCGCTACACCACGGCCGTGGTAGTAACAGCGCGCAACGCGGTACTGTGCACCGGTGTGCCCTCGCTCCGCCGCCAGGAGGAAGTACTTGTGTGCGCCGTCCTGCGCGACCCGTTTGCCCAGGGACAAACGGGCCGCGACGGCGAAGGCCGCGTCCGAATGCCCCTTGTCCGCGGCCCGGCGGAAACAGTCCATCGCTGCCACAGAGTCACGGGCGACCCCGACTCCGTTAGCATAGCATTCGCCGAGCCTGAATTGCGCTTCTGCCCAATTCTGGGCGGCCGCCCGCCGAAACCAGCCGTATGCCTCCACGTCGTCCCGCGCCACGCCGAGCCCGCAGCTGTAACAGACTCCCAGGGCGCATTGCGCGGCCGCGCAGTTCTGTTCGGCCGCCCTTTGGTACCACTTGACTGCCTTGGCGCTATCTGCGAGCACGCCGAGCCCGTTGGCGTAACACTTCGCTACGTTGAATTGCGCTTCTGCGTCGTTTTGTTCGGCCGCGCGTTGAAAGTACTCGAAGGCGCGACCGAGGTTTTGGGGAACGCCGACTCCGTCCGCGTAACATTTCGCTACGTTGCATTGCGCTTCTGCCCGATTCTGGTCGGCCGCGCTTTGGTACCATTTGACTGCCTTGGCGCTATCTGCGGGAACGCCGACTCCGTGTGCGTAACACAGCCCCAGCAGGTATTGCGCGTCCGCACAGTTCTGTTCGGCCGCCCTTTGGTACCATTTGGCTGCCTTGCTTTCGTCCTTGTCCACGCCGCTCCCGCTGGCATAGCAGTTCCCCAACCTCAGGTGCGCGGCTGCATAGTTCTGGGCGGCCGCCCGGCGAAAGTATTCCACTGCTTTCACGTAGTCCGGGGCCACGCCGAGCCCGCTGGCGTAACAGTGCCCCAGGTTAGCCTGCGCAGCCGCGTCGTTTTGTTCGGCCGCCCCGCGAAAGTACTCGAAGGCGCGACCCGCGTCTTGGGGCACGCCGAGCCCACTGGCGTAACAGCAGCCCAACCTGACCCGTGCGCCGGCGTCGTTTTCCTCGTCGGCCGCCCGCTGGTACCAGTGAATTGCTTGGACGTAGTCCTGGCGGTCGCCCCCGACGACGTAGGAATCGCCGAGACCGCACAGCGTGCCCGGTGGCAACGTTGGTGAAATGGTGGTGTGCTGCGCGCACACCGCCAGGACGCAAACGCCGGCCCGGGCCGCCGACTGATGCGCTCGCTGCGCCCACAGCTGTGCCAGTTTCTGGTCGTGGGACAGCCGGCGTGAGACTGTCAATTGTGCGTCCGGGTGGCCCTGTTCGGCCGCCCGCAGAAACAACGACAAGGCAGCCCCGTCCTCGAGTCGCAGGGCCAGCTGGTACTGCGCGCCGGCGTGGCCGGCGGTGCTCGCCTCTTGCAACAGCGCCAGCGCGCGGCCCTCGTCCTTGCGCACGCCGCGCCCAGAGCTCAGGCACAAGGCCAGCTGGTACTTTGCGACCGCGTCGTGCCGAGCCGCGCCGAGCGTGAACCACTTGACCGCGGCGACAGGATCTTGCACCACGCCGCACCCTTGCAAATAACAAACCCCGAGGTTGCACATGGCACTGTTGTCACCTTTGTCGGCTGCGTGCAGGAAATACTTCGCGGCCCGGCCCTGGCTCTCGCGAGTGCCGAGCCCGTGGTAGTAGCAGACGCCCAGGTAGAACATGGCGTCTACGTCTCCCTGGGCCTTGGCTTTTTGAAACCAGTGGGTCGCCTGCTTCTTGTCTGGTTCTACGCCGTGGCCGTAGAAATAGCATTTGCCGAGGCTGAACTGCGCGTCGCTGTCTCCCAAATACGCGGAGCGGGCGTAGTAATGGCACGCCTGTGCGTAGTCCTGGGCTACCCCGTGCCCGTAGAAATAGGACTCGGCCATGCAGTACAGTTGTTCGGCCTGCTCACGTTCGGCTGGTACGGTTTGTTCGGCCTCACGCTGGGCGTCCCCTGAGTGTTTGACTGGTACGGCTTGTTCGGCCTCGCGTTGGGCGTTTCCTAAACCCAGAGGATCGGCTGGTACGGCTTGCTCACGTTCGGTATGGCCAGTCGCGGGTTCTGCCTCACGCTGGGCGTTTCCCGAGCCCGGAGGTTCGGCCCGTGCCACAAGTGTCTGTTCTTGCCGTGCATCGACGCTGCGCAGGTCATGGCACAAGTCCCGCAAGATCAGCGCCACGTCGGGGTCTAGGCTTGGTTTCGCGTTGTCGACCATGTACTTGATATCCTCTTCGGTCAGGCGCAGCAGGCCCGCGCGGTCGCGGTATTGTAGTATTCTGGCTATGATCCTGAGCGTGGCGCCGCGCACACCCCGCGCCTCCAGCTCCGTTCGCAACCACTGCTGCACTTGTTCGCGCGTGCGGGGGTACGTCGGCGACGTGGTTGGCATCGCCTTTCTTCTTTTTTTTTTCTTTGGTTCACTCCTTCTTCTGAAGCTCCCGCCCTCCCTCCCCCCCCCCCCCTTTCCCCCCTTTTTGCTGGCTCTCGGCCCCCCCCCCTTTCTTTCTTTTTTCGGGTTTCCGTTTCTCGGCCCCCCCCTCTCCTTTTTTTTTCGGGTTTGCATTTCTCGGCCCCCCCCCCCCTTTGCCCTAAATTTCCCCCGTTTCACTCTGGCTTTTATTTGAAGTAGAATAAGGTTTATGCTTACGGGGGTGGTGGGGGAAGGCGCGCGGGTGTGTGTGTGTGTGTGCAATTGTGTTGTTTTGTAATTTTTAGATTTCTGTTGATCTTTCGACATGCTCTCCGCCGCCCAACGAAGCAGACAACGTGTGTCCGCCCGAGCAGCCCGTGCGACTAAACGCGCCAAGCTGTTGGCCAACGAAGACGCATCAACCCCACGACCCGACGAAGCCCTGGTCAAGCTTCGGCTCGATTACCAGACTACGTTAACGCAGTTCCAGCAGTTTACTCGGTCGTTTGACGAGGAAGTAGAAAAACTGTATGAGGAATTCTTTGACGAGGAATTTGCGTATTTCTGGTCCTACATGCTCCCCTCGGTGTCCTGTGGCACTCCCTTGGAATCTTTTGCGCCCTGGTCGACCAAGTTTCTGCCGGATAGCCTAGTAGCAGAATCGGGGGCTGCGATCGAGAGATACCTACGCTGGATGAAAGGCTGCATGGCGTGGCAAAAGGAAATTCTTTATCGTTTGCGGCAGGTGTGTGTGAAACGCCTGATCACCAAATTTTGCGATGCCAGGCAGGAGCTAGCTAAAGCTGACATTTTCAACGTACCAGCCCCGCTTAGCGATAAGTCCCTGGAAATTCTTACGCGTGATTCGATCCTGATCTCGGAGGACGTGTACCGTGCCGAGTTGAATGCTCTGTTCAACCGTTTAGCCGAATGCAAGGACGCGTTGGTGGCAAGCGCAAGAAAGTCGCAAGTGAACTGACTCTGCAAATTTTAGCACTACTACTACGCAGGTGGGTCCCCCCCTGCCAATGCATCCTTCCGGCCGTCCCCCGGAAATTTTAAAAAAAGAATTCATAAAAAAAATCTAGTTGAGGACAAAAAACTTCTTTAATCAAATCCAACCGGCGAGGGGGTGTGCGTATCTGGCGGCCTATTTTTTTCAATGTTCATCTTCGGCCGGGCACAGCCCCGCGATTGAGCGTGTCTATTTGCCTTGTGCAGACCGCGCGGGGGGGGGGGGGGGTTTGTTTAGGTACAAGCTAGCTTCATGCCTAATTTCCTTCACCAAAAAACTTGCTGCTGTCAAAATCAACGCTGTAAATTATCTGAGCATCCAGCACCTCGAAGGGCCGGGGCGCAGGCCTCTGTTTGCCGGCGTGCCGGTTTCTCTCCGCTTTGGCCCCGACCTATTTCCATCCGTTGTCTGGCGGACTTATGATGACTAAGAATAGTGCCGGGATCTTATCGGTTTAGAGGCTACAGAGAATCTGGATTTTTTATTTGGTCCAGGAAGAGGAGTTACATCCTTTCTCCGCAGCAGTATATTCTTTTCTCATTGTTACTGCTGCTGCTGCTACCACTACTGCTAGCCTTGGCTCCCGCTACAGAGGCAGTCAAATGGTACATTTGCCAGAGCGGCTGCAAGAAATACGGAGCCCTAGTCTTTAGTGAGTCCCAGCTGCTCATAGCATAGGCGATGCCTCGTTGTTTCACGAGTGTGATCGGGATATTCCCCTCTCTAAAGCAGTTTGTGAGGAGGGCTGTGTCGTTTTGTAAGTAGGTATAGATCTTGTGCGTTACCTCTGCCACCTGTTTTAACTGGTACGCAGCGCTGGGCTCGCGATGGGCATCGCACTGGCCGTAATCTCGGAGAAAGGATTTCCAGTACGCTTCGCGGTTGTCGGCTGGGGGAAAGTCCAGGGGGCTGTGCCAGAACCAGACAACACGGATCCACAGCTTATCTGCGTGTATAAGCTCGCGCTGTATCTCGCGCTGTCCCGCACAACACTTGCCGTCACAAAAATGCTTTTTGCGCGGGTAGAGATATTGTTTCTCGCCGTGTACCTCAGTAATTTCCTTTGTGTACCCGGGTGTCCAGACCGGGCCACTCTCCTGGATTTCGTACACAGCCCGTACGTTGGTGTCCCGTGAGTTACGCGTAAAGCATTCAAAAGTAGAATCCGCTTGCCTCCTGACGGTCTCCATCATACTCAAGAGCTGACTCAATGTCTGTACACGCAGTCCGTAGAGCAAAAAGACTAGCTTGTTGTTCGTAACGCGCAAAGCACTCTCTAGCGCGTCTGGTAGTATCATCAGCCTGCCCCAGACACCCTTCCGGGCACACGCAGGCACATCCTCCATCCTGGTTGGTCTAACTAGCAGAGAGGTAACAGCGTCGTCGATTGGACAGTGTTCGTAGGGGCGCAGGGCTTCCAGGGTTAGCAAAAACGAGAGTAGTTTGTCAGCGTTAGTACGTAGTAAGAGTGCAACTGTCTCTGCGCTCCCCTCGATACGAATTTTTTCGGCGCTGGCGGCTGAGGGCTTTGCCGCCGTGTAAGAAGGATGAGTCCACCACGGCAAGTTGACCAGCGGTAGCCTCTAATGTTTCCCCCGTGCGGAATACCAGAGTTAGTTTCCTTGCGTTTGTGCCGTCGACGCCCGCACGCTCGCCATCCTCCAGGGAGAGCACTTGTTCAGCTGGTTTGTGCAGTTTTCGGGCTGGGGAGGCAGTTGGCCGAAGTGTCTGACATATTCGGCTGATCTTGCCCTCTTGGCTCATGGCATATTTAGAACTTTAGTTAGCCAGCGTACACGCAGATACACACGACCGTGTACACAGCACAGACATGTAGCTGGTCTGTGTCACACCCCAATGTTCGAATCGCACACACACGTGCGCGGCCCCCCCTCCCCACTTCACACTCCGTGCACAATCCCGCAAAAACAACATAGCGCCCAGCGTGCTAGCTAACACCAACAGCACACAACAGAACAGCGCGTGTGTATCAGCAACATGATCCCTTTTTCTGTCCTCGCTAGCTTGTCTCTCTCTCCCAGTCCGCATCAGTAGCAGCTGCCATCACCACCGTGAGCAGAGGCATGTACTTTTTTTTTGTTTCGTCCGGGAGTTTTTTGCTAAGACGTTTTTCCCTGCTTACTTTCTCCGTCTTTTTTTTCTCTTTGCGACTGACCTGGGGGGGGGCAGTCTTACCAACCAAGAAACAAAACAAAAAGAGTGGCCAGACTTCTTCCTTTTTCACGGTCGCAGGCCCCCCCCCCTGGCAAATTTTTTCCACCAACTGTCGTATTTCTACTGTATGCCAAGGCCAGCGCGGCCGCGTTTTCCGCCACCCTGGCTACAACCGCAGGCGGGGCTGTTTCGTTGGCGCTGTGGGGCGCGGCGGTGCTACTCTTGACATCTTGCTGGGGCCTGGCGTGCCGGCTCGCCAGCGCGCTCTTCGCGCCCTCGGGCCGCCGCAGCGTCCGCGCCACCTTTTTTTATTAAAAGAAAAACCCGGCCCTAAACAAACCCGCGCGGCCGCACCAAGGACACAGCAAAAAAAATGTGGGAGCCAGTCTATTTCTTGGCGAGGTGCGGAAAGCCCGGGAGAGAGAGAAAGAAAGGAAAAACAGAATGTAAAATAAAAACACACGTTTTAAAAAAGAAAGTTAAAATCTTCGAACCCGGCGCTGATTTTTTTTTGCAGTCATTAAAAGCATTTCTTTTGTACGTCTACGTCTTACACGCGGCGATTCGAAGAGCAGTTCCCCCTTGAGCTAGGCCGTGCTCATGTCGCAAGACAGAGAGACACAGAGAGAGAGAGTCAGACGGGCATACTACTGTCTTTTTTTTGCAACGGCCCCCTGAGGCCCAGGGGGGGCCGCACAAGAGAGAGCGGGCGACAGAGCGGGAGGAGATTTTTTTAAATCCCCCCCCCTCGCCGTTGAGTCAGCGGTGTCAAGAAAAAAATCTGTGCAATCTAAATCGTAATTTGTTTTTTTGGGGGGAAGAGACGTAAATCCCTTCCCGCACCCCCCCCCCCCTCCGCTCGATATATTTTTTCTTGTCGCTATTGTCGGAGGCGGTGTGAGGGGGGGGGGGGGCTGGCCGTGCGTCCTTTTTTTTCTGTGGTTGTTGGCAAGGGGAGGGGGGCGTGAGTATTTGGCAAGCAAAGGCTAGGCGCGCAAAGACACTTCCCGCGGCCCCCCCCCCCCCCCACTCTCTGACACGTCATTGGAGCTCTCTCTTGTAGGATCAAAACAGGCGAAAATCAAACAAAAGAGCGGGCCCTCTTTTTTCCCTTGCCATCCGCCCCCCCCCCCTCCCACCCTTTTCTTCCCTGGTCTAAAGTGCAAAGCAACCGGCCCCTACACTCATGTGGGATCCAAGAAAAATTCTCTACCTGCTTCTTCATTTGTCCAACGCATTCAAAAAAACCCACGAATCCAAGTACGTACATGGCAACAGGGAAACCACTTGGCGCTAGGGGGCCTATGCTGACCACGGGTTCGATCTAAGCTCATCCGACCAGTGACATTGAATGAGACAGCTCACTCTCTGGGAAAAGGTGACCAGGCGTCCAGCGCAGGGGACAACTAGTCCAGCCAACAGCACGGAGCCTACGAGCCGCGACCCAGAGCCACGAGAAGCCAAGACCAGAGAGAAGAAAAGTCTGGTGGAGCCAGCTTTAGCTTATGCGCCTTTCTGGACTGAGTCTGCCAAGGAGATGTCCAGGCAGTTACCTCTAGCTGTAGGCGGCGGCTTGGCCAGAGCGGACTCGAGCCGCTGGCCCGTGCCTCTCAGCAAGGTCATGGGGTGCGGATCCTGGAGCTCGACCCGCAGGTACAAGCCGACAACCGAGCCAGCCCCGCAGGCGACCACCTGGCAGTCTCGACTTGCACTCCTACCCGCAACCAAGGTCGACGCGCGACGGTACGCAGCCAAAACAGGCGAGAAGCAGAAGCTGTCCAAGAAGAAGCTTAGTCTTAACAAAAAGGCGGACAAGACGCCCCCGCTCAAGACGCTTACGTGCAGAA
Organism: Paulinella micropora; assembly: GCA_019918135.1. Lineage (NCBI taxonomy): Eukaryota > Cercozoa > Imbricatea > Euglyphida > Paulinellidae > Paulinella > Paulinella micropora. The sequence continues at coordinate 9,851 of WBZZ01000035.1, forward strand.
TCTACCCCAAGACCAAAGATAAAGAAGTTAGGCGAGCTTGGCTGCGTAAGGCGTGGCTGCTCTACCGCGCTTTCTCTTGTTCGGCTTGACGGGCGGCTGCGTGGGGGGCAACCAGTCCTCGTCCGACGATGACGAGCTCTCCTCCGCTGAGGCCCCGCCGAAGGTGGTCCCGCCGAAGGGGTGGGATTGGGGTTTGGGGTTAGGGTTGGTTGCGCGTTCTTCTTCTTGCTCCTGTCGTCCGCTTTGCTGCTTCTTCATGGCGGCCTCGCCGCTGTTGCCAGTCCTGTGTCGCTTCTCGGGCTCGGGGGCGACCTCTACGGCAGGTTCCAACCGAAAATGGCCCTGGTCCGACACTAGTGTCCGGGTCGATTTTGCGGCGGGCAACCAATCCGGATATGGGGGACGTTCGCTGGAGCCCGCCTGCTTAAGTTCCAAAGAGCAGTTGTCTATGACCATGCAAGCAATTACCATACAGTCCGCAAATATGCCTTGGAAGGGATATTCCGGCCTCCACGGGCTACCAGGACCAAAATCAAACGTCAATCTTGTGGATAGATCGTCGGTCTGTCCTGCCCACTCCAAAAATTGTGTGGCCTGTTGCTTGTCCTGCTCGAAAGGAGTTTTCATGTCCAGTGCAACTGCACGTTCAAGCAATCTTGCTTCGTGCTGTTGCACAATCTCCAAGCACGCTCGCATGCGCGTCAAGACTTGCTCGTTTGAACTAACATGTCCACACACCCCAGCAGTTAGCCACGCTCGGAAGAAAGACACACCATCTCCCGCAATGCCATCATCATCCGCGCGGCCTCGGCTTGTTGGTTTATGTACGGATCGCCTTAGTTTCCAGAGCATAGACGATCTGTGTGTCCCATTAGCTAAGGGACTTGCATGTGCACGCTCTGGATTGGTGCCTTCGATACGAGGAGCGGCTACAGCTGGCAAGAGCTCCCAAGAAAACTTAGTAGACCTGAACATAAAGGCAGTCACTAGGTAAATTTGTTGTCAAGCGCTGCTAATGGCACCCGTGCGCAACACAAACACACACAGACCCCGCCGCACAAACTGTACAGTGTCACACACACACACACACACACACACACCGCCGTGCACACGCACACAGCCTCGGCACGTACGCCGGATGACAGCACACGGGCACGCTCGCTACACCTTAATACTCACCGTTTTTTTTCAAGGCGCTTCCTTGCGACTGAGATCTGGAATCCTAATGGATACTTGATTTCTGCCTCGGCCAGAAAGGGCATCATTTTTGCCTCTTGTATCTGAATGACGGAGCCATGCTCCGTAATCGCGACAAACGGCTGCCCTGATTTCGAGTGGAGGATGGCCCGCTGTTCCTAGTAGTGAATCTTTACTGCCTCGTCTTCCTTGAGGTCTATCTTTGCAATGCTTGTTGTTGGGCCCAAAGCACTCTTGCGAACCTTAAAGGGCAGCATTCGCGCCCTCAGGCTGATTCCGCTGGCAGCCGTTCGACCTCCAACTACCCAGAACTTGAGTTTGCCGATATGTAGGACAGTTACCTCTCCATACGGCCCATGCATGGGCAGGGCGTTCGCATCGCTGGCAGACACCTTGCATAGAGTGGCACCTCGCAATTGCAAGAACACCACGCCGCTTTTCTTGGCTGGCCTGACCTGCTGCACCACGTAGGTGCCAGATGGAAGATCCTCCAGGCGTTTCGCGCCGGACCCTTGCACAGGCGTCGCTGTGTGCTCCGACTCTGCTACAGGCGACTTCAACTCGGAGCACGCCCCGCTGTGCTCGACGGCGATTCCTTTGGCAATCTTGTACGATAGTTTATCGTTTCGAGCGACCTCGTCTTCCAAACGCAGATCGTGAAAGGCCATTCTCGTCGAATGGTTTAGCAAAACCACTTGCCAGAAGTTCCTCGTCTCAACCATGCCCACCTTTGGACAAGAAGGGTCCGGGTCCATCGGACCGTGGTTGCGGTCCACTCGGGCTCTCTGCATTGCACTTATAAGGGCCCTGTTTTTGTCAATCTGACCTGCTTCAGTCACAACGGTAGGTCCTGGCGGCCGTAGCAGAGCTACAGGAGCCAGGCGGATTCTGGAAGCCGGGCCGTTGCCAGGTTCACTGGACTCCGCGCCAATCACGTGTGCCAAGTCCAGCTCAGGCCCGTAATGGACTTTGCAGTCGTCGTCTTGGCGATCGTACGTGATTGGGACAACGATTACGCCTCTCGTTGCAGTGTAAACAAAGGCCTTCACCAAATCGTAAAAGCTTTGTTTCCATTTGTATTCGAACTTAAAGCCGTTCTTTTTCTTGGTCATGGCATTCCGCCAGCGTACTAGGAACGCCTGCTTGGTGACAAGGTCCACTGCTATGATTGTGTGTGGCACGCCAAGGACTAGATTTTTCCATTGCAGGGAAATCGGGCAGTGCACCACGGCGGCCTTAGCCTCGATCGCGTTGTGCATAAGCGCTTCACATTCTTCCACGGATGGCAGCCGCAGGCCGTAGATTGTTATTTCCGTCCTCAGAATTCCACGTTCCTGAAACTTCTCGTCCCGGAAATTGCGTCGCAGACGAGGACACGGATTGAAGACAGTGTGTTGCAGATGCGAGCCCAACGCGGTGCTGCGCACTCGCATGCTCTCACAATTCTGCCAAAACTTGTTGTAGAATTTTATCCGAACTCGCACGTTCTTGCCAGCGACCTGGACCACGCGCAAAAAAGTCCAGCAATTTCTTCCCACGGTCTTGTCGTTGTCTACATACAACCACTTGTTGCCAGTATTCAGTCCATTGTCAAAACGGAAACGAAGCATCTCACTCTCCGGGCTTTTCTCCCGGACTACCTGGACTCCACTATTCTCCAGAATGTCAGGCATGGTGTCGGGGTCGACGGCCCCTGCAACGTCCCTCGTCAGGTCAATTTGGCTACAGAAGATTCGTTTGTCAAGCAGCGACTCCACAAAGGAATTGACTGCGGCGTGGATGACGCGAAAGGACTCTAGCGGTGCAGACTTGGGTACACCGTCCACATGGTAATTTTGGTTGTGGGTAAAAGTGCCGCGAGGGTACTTTTGCGGATTTCCGGCTAGATATGCCTTCACCTCCGTGGATTTACTGCCGTTTATCGCCTTGACACACATAGCATCAATCTGTGCAGCCAGGCGCCGCCAGTCATTCTCCGTGCTCGTTTTGCCTGCCTTTGCTGCCTCCTCTGTGAAGGAAGCTTTTATTAGATCCTCGATTTTTCCCGAGTTTTCCTTATGATCTGTGTAGCGGCTGCCATCGCGCGTGAGCTCTTTCGTCTTCTCCGACCTCAAGTCCTTGTCGCCAAAAGGAACACACATTACAATCGTGTCGACAAACGTTCCTGTACTATGCAGTGCAGTAACGCCGCCAGCCTTCGCCACGCGTGCGGCTGCCCGTAATGCAGCGGGCCCGAGCCCTGACGAAATGCCAGATCCTGCAGCCGCGAGGCCTGCCGTGTTGGGACTTGCCGGTCCCGACGAAACGCTAGCTCCTGCAGCCTCGGGCCCTGGAATGGCCGCAGGATCGCTGCCGCTGCTGTTGCTGCTACTGCCGCCGCCGTTGCTGCTACTGGTGTTGCTAGCGCCGCTGGAACCGGCAGTGGTGGCAGCGGACGTGAGGCCTGCAGCTCCTGCGCCCGCGGGCTCTTCCGCCGAAGCCGAAGCAGTGGCAAATATAGATTGCGGCGGCTGTTGCCAGCCCTCAACGGGGTTTATCCTGCTTGTGTCTATACCCGTCACATCACATACGACGTCAATGACACAGTCGAGGATGCGATCTTCTTGCATTTCGCTATTGAGTTCCACAATATGTTGGCACTCGACCAATTTAGCAACAGGCTCCAGATGTAAGGTCCGGCGCGTCTGTCGCTGCGGCTCCTGCTCCCGCTGCTGTTCTTGCTCGGGTTGCTCCTGTTCGTGCTCCTGTTTTTGCTCGGAGTTCTCGCGTTCAGGTTTCTGCTCGAAGTCAGGTTCCTGCTCGAAGTCAGGTTCCTTTTGATTTAGCTCCTGCTTCTGCTCGCGTTCTCCCAAACCCTCCTGCTCTGCTAACCAAAAAACACAGCTTGCCGGAGTTGTCGGGTCTGCGTGTACGGAGACCAACTCCAACTCCTTCACCGGGTCTTCATCTGGTTTTGTTTCTTCTGGATCTCTCATTTTCCAATCTTGGCCATCGAAATAAACATGGTGCGTAAGACACCTGAACTTGAAAATGAAGGCTAAAATCCCTAGAACACACTCGTGAATGGGCTTGCCCCAGGATTGGTCCTTCTTGATGACCGTCTGTGCTGTCCGCAGATTCATCAGCGCAAACTTCGCGTCGTCGCTCCAGTTGAAGCGCTCGCCTAATTTTCGGCAGCGCTCTCGATCGCCAAGAAAATCTGCAACCTTCTTCCTGAGATCATGCACGGAATGGCTCGGCTCGAGCGCCCATATCACGCAGATAAAAAGGCTATTGCCCATCCCACCCAAATCACGATGGACGAGCCGACGTTCTCCAAGTAGCTGTTTGATGCGAGTGCAAGGTTTTAGCGTGGAAGGGTCCCCCGCGACTCGGGTATTTTTGGGTGCGGTCCGTCGCCCGCCCGCACACGAGGTGCTTTTACTACTGCTGCCGCTGCTGAGAGTGGCAGGAGCACCCGCTCCCAGAGTCTTGGGGTTGTTTTTGAATGCTGTCTGTTGCCCACCCGCACAGGAGGTGCTGTTACTGCTGCTGCCACTGCTGCCGCTGTGCGGGGTCGGAGTGCGACGAGTCTCCGCCACTCGGGTATTGTTGGGGTCGGTCTTGGGTGCGGTCCGATGCCCACCCGCACGCGAGGTGTTACTGCTGCTGCTGAGAGTGGCAGGAGCACCCGCTCCCGGAGTCTTGGGGTTGTTTTTGGGTGCCGCCTGTTGCCCACCCGCACAGGAGGTGCTGTTACTGCTGCTGTCACTGCTGCCGCTGTGCGGGGTCGGAGTGCGACGAGTACCCGCCACTCGGGTATTGTTGGGGTCGGTCTTGGGTGCGGTCCGATGCCCACCCGCACGCAAGGTGCTGTTACTACTGCTGCTGCTGCCGAGCGGTGTCAGAGCGGGAGGAGCCCCCGCGGCCCGGGTCCTGGGGTTGCTTTTGGGTGCGGCCCGCGCACGCCCGGGGACACAATTGTTGCTGCTGCTAGCACCTGTAGTAGCAGACCGGTCGGTGCCCTGGCCGGCCTGCATGGATTCCTGCGCCATGAGAAGGTCCAGGTCTCTGGTCAGCGCCAGCGCCTCGGACGTCGGTCGCTTGTGGTCCGCGTGCGCCAAGGCGGAGCCCACGGCTTGGTCGCGTTTGGACTCCGCATCATTACCCAGCGTCTTAGTAGTAGCAAAAGTAGTAGCGGGGCTGGTGGTAGAAGTGGTAGTAGTGGTAGTAGTAGTAGTAGTAGTAGTACTAATAGTAGTACCGGCAGCATTAGCGCCTGCATTAACTGCCGCTGGCTGCTGCTCACACGCAGGGACGGAAGCGTTATTGTTGTTGTTGCTACTGCTGTTGCTGTTACTGCTGCTGCCGCCGCTGCTTCTAAGACTTGATGGTGCCACTGTTGCCGCTGCAGGCTCACCGCTAAGCGGTGCTTGTCAGTCGCTGGGCACACCAGCTGCTGCAGGAGAGCTCACGACGGTCTCGTTGCTGCTGCTGCTGCTGTTGCTGCTGATTGCTGCTGCTGATGATGCTACAGGTGCATTCGCCGCTGCGGGAGAGCTCAGGACAGCCTCGCTGCTGCTGCTGCTGCTGCTGTTGCGGGCACGGGAAGGGTCCGTTACAGCTAGGCAGAGCAAGGTAGACACGAAATAAATATTAGTATGTAGTAATATATTATTTATATAGAGAAGGGATACAAACACAAAGCACAGTCACTCCGCCCCAACCCCCTCCTGCCACTTTAATTGACCCTGAACTCTTTGGGAGCCTGCGAATACACTACGCCTTATCTCTGTGAGAACAGAGCACTGGTCTTTGTTGCAACGAATCCCTCCCTCCCCGCCCCCTGCCCCCCCCGCCCTTATTCTAGCCGCCCCCACACCCTCTGCACACCCTGCTCCTGCACCTGCACACGCCCCCCCCCCCCCTACACAACCCGCGACATTTCTTAAAGTAAGCTTGGGAGGAGCAAGGTTTAGAATTGCGGACAGGTGGGAAACTCTCGAGAGTGCCAATAAGCGGAAAGAATGTTCAATCCCGCCGGTACAGGCAAATACAGTCATGCAAATACAGTAACAGGAACGCCATGTGCTACCAGCAGCCACAGATTCTGGTGCCGTGGCTCTCGCCGATGAAGCAGCAGTCTCGCTCACCGAGCTCGTCGCAGACTCAGAAGACGTCCCGCTCACGGAGCCCGTCGCGGACTGAGAACCTGTCCCGCTCACTGAGCTAGTCGCGGATGCGGATTCGTCTAAATACAAGACAAAATAAATGCACTGAGATCCGATGGCTGGGGAAGAAGAGGGAAGATTTGGAGGGCTGTGAACAGCGGAGGGCTGCGCAAGGCCCAAGCAGCTTTTGTAGACACAGAAAACAGGCCGGGTACCTCGAGCTTCTTTGTACTCAGCACTTTCCCATGTACCGTTCGCCTGCGCAAAATCAAGCCGAGACATGCGAAATTGCCGAGAACCTTCTGAAACCCGGACATCCGGGAGCAAGTGCAACGTACCAAGCTCCCGCAGGCCTCGAGCGCGCGAGGCGGCGAGGAAGGCTGGCTGACTCTGCGGTAAAAGGCAAGGTACACTTCACCTTGGTGTCTGTCACTACGTATACGCGTGACAATGTCGTCGTCCGCAAGCCACCAGCCTCCCGCTTCCGCGTTGCGAACCTGACACAGAGAGCCATGAACGACCACATTTGCGAATTCGGGGGTGCGCCCACCACTACTACTCATGTACACGCAGCTGTGTGCGTGGGTGAGAAAAAAAAAAAAAAAAAAAAAAAAAAAAAAAAAAAAAAAAAAAAAAAAAAAAAACACACACACACACACACACACACACACCACCCTCCTGGCTAAGATGGCCCATGGGTGCGAGTGCATTGCGTTAGGTGCTGCAGTTTCCTTAAGAGCTGTCTCACTGACTGTCAATTGATCTCACTTGCGCCCATAGTTATGTCTTACCTCTGCCGGCGCTTTCTGCTAGTAGTATAATATCCTTTTTTTAATACCATTTTTTCGTGCCCTCAAAATGGCTATTTAAAAAAGGATTGGCTCTCCTATTGCTAGTTTGAACTTTCAATACGAAGCAACAAAACAGCAAAATAAAAAAACGAAAATTTTGATGAATACGAAAAAGAAAAATAAAGAAATCTCTCTTGCTCTTAATCTCGCTTTTAAATAAAAATAAAAATCAAGCAAAATTTTTTTCCGCTTTACTTTTACTTTTAAATAAAAGCAAGAAAAAGTTAAAATTTTTTTAAGGTTAAAAAAAACACACCATTATCCCTATCCCTATCTCCGACACGTAAATCTCCAACTAGTTGGAGATAGAGATAGAGATTGAGCACCGACGGAAAACATATATTATACAATAAGAAAAAACGAATTTATGTCAACTGCGACACTGCGACAAAAAAGCGAAATTCTGTCGCAGAGGTTGCGACACTGCGACACCGCGGTGTCTTGGTGTCGCATGGTGATATTCCGGAAATAGAATTTTCTAGAATTTAAGCCACCAGCCACCATAAAAGTAAAGATTTTCATTTAAGGATAAAGACATAATAAGACATAAAAGGACAATGCCAGACTACAAGCAAGGAAAGATTTATGCTATCCGCTCACACCAGACCGACCAAATATATATTGGTTCTACATTGAATCCACTTCATAAAAGATTGTATGAACATAGATGTTTATTCAAAAAAGGTTTTCCTTATGTATCATCTTTTGAAGTATTGAAATATGAAGATAATTACATCGAACTTATCGAACATTTTCCATGTAATAACAGAATGGAACTTTGTAAGAGAGAAGGAGAAATAATTAGAGCAACAGAAAATTGTATAAACAAACAAATCACAGGAAGAACAAAAACAGAATGGAGCCAAGAAAATAAAGAAAGACTAAATGAAAAAAGCAGAAATTATTACAAAGTCAATCGTGAAAAATTACTTCTTGATATGAAGCAATATTATAATAATAAAGATAACAGAGATAAAAAGAAAAAATATGACAAAGAAAACAGAGAGAAAAACAGAGATAAGTTAGACAAAAAAATGAAATGTGTCTGCGGGTCTGTGTATATGATTAGGTCTAGAGAACGACACTACCAGACAAGAAAACATAAAATATTTATGAACAATGTTGAAGTAATAGGATTACGGGTATTCGGTTATTAAAGATCTAACTTTTCAACTCGTTTCCTAATTCTATCTGAGATTCTCACATTACTTTCATCAATGTTTTCTCTTTTTAATAATCTCTGTGTGTTTCGTTCCTTAGTTATTTTTTTCTCTTTATCTTGTACTTGCTTTTCTTCATCCACTGATTTAGTAAATTTAGTTTTTAGAAGTTCTCGCGGTGATACTAATTCATTATCAGATAGAATGATTTTAAAGCCAGACCTACCTATTACTTTGTAAATCTGCTTACTAAACTGCTTTCCTCCTTTTTCGAACATCCGCCTCTTTAATTCCTTTCTTACACTATCGCCTATGCTATAGTCATCAATTAAATTATCACGAGTGATACTCTGTTTATTTTTATCTCTTCTAGCAAAGACATCTACTGGTTTGGCTTGAATTCCTCTATGAAGTTTATGATTGTATGCATTGACTAAGTCTTGAATATAACTAACCCAATCAAAATTACGATTAGTTTCAAATAAAAGGTCTAACCACCTTCTAATACTTCTTATAACTCTATCAACAACCGCAAGTGCTCTATGGTCGCCAACTTCAACGACATCGTGTTTAATTCCATTTTCAATAAAATAATCACGAGTAGCACCTTTATATTCTCCTCCGCTGTCAGTTGTAATTGACTTTGGTTTATAAGGTATAGATTTCAAAGCATAATATACTTCTTTCGCTGTTTTATTTTTTAGCGGAATGATTATTAAAAATCTGCTATGACAATCTATCCAAACGAGCATCCAAGCATATCCCTTATTGCCTTTCTTATCTTTTATCTTACTCATATCAGCCAAGTCAAGAAAGACTTGGTCTAATGGTTTATCAACCCATATAGTATTCCATATTTTTGGGTTCTTTTTCTGGTGGTGAATTTCAAGGGCTTCTTCTTCTTTTGTTCTTTGAATTTCTTCCCCCGTAGGTGAGTCTTCCGCATTAATAATTATATGTTTATTGTCCATGATATATAATATGTCAGATTTTCCTTATCGCATAATAACACCAGAAGAAAGAGACGAAGCATTCAAAAAACTTCAAGAAATTAAATCAGGAAAATTAACATTATTAACTATTGGAAATAAAGCAAGTGATTATTATTTCCAAAAATACAGACTGAAAACGAAATTAGGAAAATTAAATGCTATTGATTATTGGAAAGAAAGAAAAAACAAAGTAAAAGAAAACGACAAAAGACTACATAGAAAAAAACCAGACACTATTGGAACGGTCGGCGGGTTGAGAAGTGCTTTACAAATGGGAGGAGTTGAAGCAGGACAATTTAAGCCAATAGTTGCTGTTTGTATCTATCTGAAATTTAAGCCCAAAAAATATTAGATTTTTCAGCAGGTTGGGGAGATAGAGCGGTTGCGGCAATATCTCAAAATATACCATATATCGGTATTGATAGCAACAAGTCGCTTAAAGCACCATATAAGGCTATGCTTAACCACTTCGGCGGTAATGTAAAAATGATTTTTAAACGGAGCGAGGACATAACATTCCCAACTGGCTACGACTTGGTTTTCACTTCTCCTCCTTATTACAATAAAGAGAAATACCCACATATGAAAATACACGACACAATTGAAGAATTTAGAGATAAGTATTGGATACCTACGATAACTAAAGCCTACCAAAATTTAGAAAAAGGCGGACACATAGTTTTGAATATGCCAGACTATATGTATAAAATGACTAAACCAATTTTAGGAAAGGCTAGAAAAATTAAAATGCCTATACAAAATAGATTTAATTATAAGGATAAAACACTCCGCTATGAATACATTTACTATTGGTCTAAAACTTAAGGAAGACTCTATCTATTTCATTATTGTTTTCTTTCTTAGGCGCAGATTGGTTATAAACATTAACATTAACTTTATGTGATTTTTTTCCTTTTCCTTTTTTAACAGGTTTAGTTATTTCAATTTCGCTTTCACTACTCTCACTTTCACTTTCCTCGCTTTCGGGCTCGGGGTTCTTTTTCTTCGCTCTCTTAGTCTCCGCCTTCGCTCTTTTGATTTTCATTTTCGCCATCTTTTCTGCAATTATATCAGTGAAATCAACCTCGTCCTCACTCTCACTCTTTTCCTCACTATCTCCGACGTGTCGGAGATTATCATCATTATCATGTTCAGTAATAATATCCTTAGCCAAGTTCTTTTCTTCAATTTGTTTTATTCGTTCCTCCATATCTTCGTCTTCTTGCTTTACAGCATTTCGGTATTGTGCTAATACATTTTTAGCATGCTCCATCTTTCGTTGTTTCGCTTTCGCTTTTATTCCTTCCACAGCACTACCCCAATTCTTACGACTTGCTTCAGCGGACGGCATTCTATACTAAGATTAATATATTTTAGTATTTTTTAATAATTAATTTATATTTGACAATCTCACTTCGTGCTATCGCACTTTCGTTTATTGTCAAACATCGTTTTAAAATAAAATTTTATTCTAATAATATAGGAAACGATTTTCTAAATTATCTCAAACGAGTTTGAGATTTACGAAAAGCGAAGCGAAAGTGTGAATTTAGAAAATCAATGTCGCAATATAAATCACTCTTGGGCTTGTCAGAAATCGCCATTGATAGTCTAGACATAAAAAACTTAGATCTTACCAACACAAATATTATTGGTTTAAACACAGACAGAGTGCCAGAAGATGCCGAACCCGTAAATCTTTATTTCACTGATAACCGCTTTGATACACGGCTCGCTTTAAAATCAACAACAGATGTAAAAGAAGGAAAAAATTTATACTACACAGAGCAACGAGTAAGGGACAACGACGAAGTTAAAGCCTCAACTCAACACCGCTCCAATACAAGTAATCCGCACCAAACCAGTCTATACAATCTCATAGACACAAACATATCCGCACCAGCGGTCGGGCAATACTTAACATATAATGATGTAGATGGTAAATGGAGAAATACAACAATCGGCTCAATTGATACACTCTCTGATGTAGTCATAACAGCACCAATTGCTATGAATAGTTATCTAACATATAACTCAATAAACTGGGTAAATAAAACATTTCCAATAAATGTGGATGAATTCGGCAACATTAGTATGGGTGGTAATTTGAATATAACGGGAGTTAATTTACTAAATACCAAAGATGTTGATACTTGGATATCAGAGCATGAAGACAATAATGATAAAGTGTCCGCAGATGGCTCAATTAATACACACAGCGATGTTTTGATTACAGGCACACCCGCAGATAATCAACTGCTTATTTATAGCACAGGGCAATGGAGAAATGTTGCTTCACCTTTTCTAAGATTGGATGGTCTCGCTATGATGTTTGGAGATTTAAATATGGGGGGTTTTAATGTAGCAAATGTCGGTAATGTTGATGGTGTGGATGTTTCTGCTCTTGATAGTTCCGCTGTTAAACTAACAGGCGACCAAACAATAACTGGGAATAAAACATTTACTACTTATGTGGGTGTAAAAGACTCAAATCCATTAAACACAGGCAAATTATTCTTCAATTACAACAATAATATGGGCTCTATCTATTCGTCGGAGGCAGGTGGAGCAACGGGCTATCCATTATCTTTTGTCGGCTCGTCCATACTTTTTGCTCCAACAACAGGGGGCGGAATGACATTGACAAATAATGTTTTAAATTTTAACAGCACGACAGCAATCAGCGGACTTCCAGCACCATTCTATGACAATGATGCTTCAACGAAGGCTTACACCGATACGAAACTGGCAAAGGACGGAACAACGACTATGACGGGCAGTTTAAATATGGGAGGATTTAACATAACAAATGTTGGTAATGTTGATGGTATTGATGTATCCACCCTTGATACCGCAGTCGTTAAACTAACAGGAGACCAAACCATAGCAGGAACCAAAACATTCAGCAACATAATAAATGCTAGTGCGGGGATTGATATGAAAAGTCAAAGTATAACAAATGTTAATCTTGTTGATGGTGTTGATGTTTCTACTCTTGATACTTCTGTCGTTAAACTAACAGGAGACCAAACCATAGCAGGGAATAAAAAATTTACTTCAACAATAGAAGTGCGGGGTGCTACTGCTCCAACCGCTTTTGATGGTATCGGTATTGCCTTTGATACGGCAACAAATATAGGAGAGATTGTAGCACAAAAAATAGCAACCGCGGGCTATTATCCAATACAAATAACAGGGTCATATGTTGATTTATATGCGGGTGATAATGTAATCGCGACAGCAACGGGCACGACACTATCTTTAAACAATAGAAAAATTACAAATTTGGCCACACCAACAGCAACAACGGACGGAGCGACAAAAGGGTATGCGGATACATTAGACGGGCAAAATGTGAAACTAACAGGAAACCAAACCATAGCAGGAATTAAGACATATAGCAGTGGTGTTGAAATAACGGGAAATTCAATAAATGCTACAACAAAGGGCACATTTATCGTTTTCAATTCTACCAGTAATATCGGGTCAATTGTTAGTTTGGATATGAAAACTGCAACATATTACAACTTTGAAATTTCTGCGAAAAAAATAAGTTTTATTATTGACGGGACGATAGTCGGTTGGGTAAATGCTTCGGGGTTAGATTGTAATAGTAGCAAAATAGCGAACCTTGGAACTCCAACATTATCAACAGACGGGGCGAATAAAACGTATGTAGATACATTGGACGGGCAAAATGTAAAACTAACAGGCGACCAAACCATAACAGGAATTAAGATATTTAATGGAAGTAGAAATGATGTAAGGGCACTGAATTTGTTAAGCCAAGCCGATTTCAATAATGTTGATATCATTAATGGTGGAAATATAACATATAATGGGGCGAGGATATTAAACCAAAACGGAGGAGATATATTCTTTTCACAGACGACTGGTGATTATCAGTATTTCTTATTTACTCTAAATACCGCTACAAGTGGAACCGCAAACCAACGAGGTTATGTATTTACGAATGTAGCGGCTGATGTAAAAGGGGCGGGACTTTATATTTCAAAACTTTTGGATAATAAAAGTGCTTCGTCTGACATTGTCCGTTTTAACAATGCTGGCGGTATGCGGTTTTATGGAGCCTTAGATATGAACTCAAACAATATAACAAATGGCGGAACAATAACGGGAACTACATTAACGGCAACTGCTGGTATATCAACAACTACATTAACAGCGAGCGACAAAATAACAACAGCATCAGGCAAACCAATAATCATAGGACAAACAACAAAAGGAGTAGGAGCAACAGGAGGCTTAGAATTATATGGAACTGCGAGCGACCCAGCGGGGCCACATATACAGGCAATAACAACAGCAGATGGCTATCCAGTTTTTCAAATGTGGAATTATGCTCATAATGATATTAATTTAGGTTTTGATGCTTATGTGTCGGGAGGGGTATGGAAATCATCTTCTGCGACATCTAACTTTGTAATACAAAAAAGCACTAATCTTACTTTCTATTACAAATCAGGAGTAACGGTGGGAAATAATGTATCGTTTAATGTCGCAATGGAAATTAATACGTCGGGAGAGTTAGTAATCCCAACAGCATCCAGCGGTAATTTATTAATACGAAAAAGACCCGCCGCTACTAACGACCCGCAACTATTTTTTAAATCGGGAGGATATACGAATTATGCATCAATAGTTTCTTCTACTGGTTTGCTTCATGCTTGGACTACTTCAAACTCTACTACTGGCGAGCCGTCAGGCAGTTATAATTATATTCCGCTAAATGGTGCTTGGACAAACTCCTCGGATAGACGGCTTAAATCAGATATTAAAACATTAGACTGCGGTGATTGTTGCGAGAAACTAATGAAAATAAATTGTTGTTCTTATTATTGGAAGGCAGACGAAAAGAAAGAAAAAAAGAACCACGGATTTATTGCGGACGAAGTCAAAAAAGTATTTCCTGAATTTGTATCTGAAAGTGGAATGAAAGCAGAGGATGGAGAAGGCTACCTTGAAGGCATAACATACACTGACTTTATACCTGTATTGGTCAGCGGATTTCAACATGTAAATCTCCAACTCGTTGGAGATAGGGATAATCTCGGACATGTCCGAGATAGGGTAGATAATTTAGAAAAAGAAAATAAAACTTTACTTAATATATTACAAGATTTAACCAACCAACTAGCAGAAATACGAGCCGTTGTATTTTCTACTAATGCCTCCTAGATTACACCCACCACCGCCAGTCATTGAAATAAACGGCGAACTAACACCAGAGTTGAAAAATCGTGTTTTAGACATTTCATTGAAGAATGAGGAAAAAAAAGTAGAGCACGAATTGGAAGATAACTGGAATTGTTGTTGTATAACAAACAGACCAACTGACAGCCGACTTATTAAATACTTATTTCAAATGGGTATCATTATTGCTATTATAACCCTTTGTATCGTGAGGCTATCTGAAAAGAACTTGCCGTGCGAGGTTGCTAATACTTATGTCGGTATTTTAACACTTTTGATTGGGATATGCCTTCCATCACCTTCTTCAAAGAAATGAACACTCGTATATATGTGTCATATACCAAGACGAACTATCGCCAGCACACATTAAAGGAATGGCTTCATCAAAACTAACACACCAATCACTCATCGGTTTGTAAATACATTTAAATTTAGTATCTATACCTTTTTGAATACAATAAACACAACTTATATTCTTTTTTTCACTTATCCGTGAGTAAAAGTCGCAGGCAGTCCGCGAAAATATTTTGATTATTAAAAAGTTTATCATCAGTAATATAACCATGACTGAGTATAAATACCAAAAGATTATTTTTCTAAGCAATGATTTTGCGGGAGGAAGCAAAACATTTAATAAAAATATTCAAATGTCATTCACACCCACCAAAATGAATGTAAAATTTATCCACTATATGAACGACCAGACCGAAACCAAAACCAGAATTCTTTACATGGATAGAATTGGAATTATTGGAACATTTGCTGACAGCACTACAGAAACATTTCAAATCTCGGTTATAATTTGGGTGTCGTCGGATGGACGGACGGACAATATACATTTAAAGTCCTTGAAACCGACAGCGGAAATATTGACACAGGAAATTTAGCGGGAAGAATTGTTGTGTGTTTGGAATTTCTTGCTTAATAATATATATGATGCTTAAGATAAACAATGTCAAGGTGAAGCCAGTAAAACAAGAGGGTGATGGAAATAAAAAAGCCAAGGGCTATAAATTATTCAATGAGCCGTATGCCAACATATTTCTACTTGCCCGTAAGAAGAGCGGTAAGACGACAGCACTCTTTGAAATACTGAAACGGACAACAGACAGAAAAACACGTATTGTCATTATCGCTTCAACAATCCACAAGGACTACATTTATGAAGCAATGGTTAAGCACTTTAAGAACAGAGGCAACCCGATGGCAATATATACCTTTCTCAAATCGGATGGTGTAAATGTCATTGATTACGAATTAGACAAATTGAACAGAGATAACGAAGAGCATGAAGGCGAAATTAAACAAGATGATAAAGAACCGATGGAGAAACCACAATTTTTATACTTTGGAAAAGAAGAAAAAAAGAAACAGAGCACCGCAGAGGTAAAAGAAAGGCCGAGCAAGTATATTTCGCCAGAGGTTGTTTTTGTTTTGGACGATTTAGGAAGTGGATTAAGAGACAAGTCCGTAAGCGATTTGTTAAAAAAGAACAGACACTATAAATCAAAGGTGATTATGTCTAGTCAGTATCTGAACGACCTACGACCAGAAGCCATTAAGCAGTTAGATTATCTATTAATCTTTCCAAGTCAGTCTCAGGATAAAATGGAACTCGTGTATAAACACTTAGACTTATCTTTTGATTTTGATTACTTTCTTCAAAAGTATCACGAAGCAACAAGGAGAGATTTAATTTTCTTTATGTTTCAAGTGTTGATGATGAGTTAAGAAAAAATTTTGCTTATCGTCTTAAGTAAAAAAAATAAAATTCGTAATTAATTATTTTTCTGTATTATATATGCCAGTATCACCAGTGATAATTTCACAACCATCAGGATATAACATCGGATACAATCCATCAATGCCACAGAAGGGAGGAAAAAAAGTATCTCGGACAAGATCAAAGAAGAAGGGATGTGGTCAAAAGGGAGGAAAGATTAACTGGGCTAAGGTTGGAAAAACTGCCTTGGCTGTTAATAAATTTCTTCGCGATAATAAGGTAATCTCTAGGACTGCGGGGGCATTGAGTAGTGTTGGGGTGCCTTACGCAGGTAGTTTTAGTGCTACTGCCGCAAAACTTGGGTATGGTAAGCAACGAGGAGGTGCTGTAAAGTTTAGATAAAACATGTTTAGCAAGCGGGGCTACGTTTCGTTGAAGATATATTTTGTTTCTTGAAATATTTTTTTGATAATATAATGGGTTCGGCTAAGACTAAGAATGTGAAAAGGGCGAAAGTCCGTCCACCACGAGTTTATAGAAATAAGAGCGGGAGGCCATATATTATCCAGAAGGGTAAAAAATATTATCTTAATTTTGGTAAGAAAACAAATGATTTAAGCACATTACAAATTGTTAAACTTTTTATGAAATATATTAGCAAACCAAAGTCGCAAAGGGCTAGCCGCAAACCAAGGGAAAAAATAATCAAATCTGATTTCAATCGTCTTGAACACGAGAACCGAAACCAAATACAAAGCAACTTACAAAAGAAATATGAGTTAATACATGACGAGGAAGAAAAGGAAAAGAAGAAAAGGGAGGATTTAGAAGAAGAAAAGAAAAGGCTAGAACGAAAAGACGTAGCAGATGTGAAGGAAAGGCAGGATGAGTTAGCAAGGATACACCGCAATGAACTATCCGATATCAAGGAACGACAAAAACAAAAAGACAGAGAACTAAGAAGGGAGCAAAAACTCATAGAGGATTTACAATACGAACAGCAAAGGAACCAAAGATTGGCTATTATGCCACCGCCACAGCAGTATCAATATATCATGCCACAACAACAGGGACAACCACAAGCACCATATCTCCAACCAGTTGGAGATAATCCACAAGCACCACCATTAGCACCACCATTTGGAGCACCACCACAAGCACCAGCCTTACCTAATTTAGGAGATGAAGCACCATTGAAAACGAAAGAGCAATATGAGGAAGAAAAAAAGCAAAAGCAGAAAGATATTGAAACACTGAAATTAGCAGGATATACAGATAAGTTCATAAAAAAGATGAGTCTCAAAGACTTACAAAAAGCCAGTCAAGATATTCAGATGGCTATAGCCACAGCGACATCTTTAGAAGAACAGAAAAAGTTAGCAGAAGAATATAAAGAAAAACTTGAAAAGGAAAAAAAGAAAGCAGAAGAAAAGGGTAAGCATCTTGAAAATTTACAAATTAATCAATTTTTAATCTCTGGATTTTCAAAAACTTATCACCCAACCATTACCATAAAAGAGTTAGCACAGGCTTTAAAAAAGAGACTAGATAATGATGGTCATAACAAATTAAATTACAAAGACACTTCAAAGTGGATTATTAACATGATTAAAAGGTTTAATATTGATGTTGGAAGTGAGGTGAAAAACGTAAAAAGAAAAGTGGCGGATTATGCTAGATATGAAGAGTATATGGGTATTACTGAACAAAAAGGTAGTGGAGCGAAGACATTAAATGAATTAATTGATAAGGTATTTTCAATAGCGAAAATAAAAAAATACTTAGCCCGCAAAGATTGGAAACACACAATGAACAAACATGATTTTGTAAATACTCTAACGAACAAAATGACAATAGACCCAAATGTAGATAAACAAGTTTCAGCGGATTTAAATGTTGATGAAGGGATGCCCCAACCGCTACCCCCTACGATTACCGCATCATTAGAACAACCACAGCCAGAGCCCGAGCAACCAGAGCAACCAGAGGCAGAGTCAAAACCACAGCCAGAGCAAGTCCCATTACAAGGAGAGGGTCGCGGTTTAATGACTAATGAAATAGATGATATAATGAAAAAATATGGATGGTATCTCGGAGCAATAGCCAGCGATGAAATCTACAAACTAAATCCAGAAAAAAGAAAGCGATACGGATTTATTATGAATTTGGACAATCACAAACAAGCGGGGTCTCATTGGATTGCTATATGGGTAAGTCTGGATAAAGACAGGTCAGTGGAAGTGTATGACCCATTAGCACTTTACCAACCAACGGAAGACTTTCAACAACAAATGAAACAACTGATTGACAAAAGCCACCCCGATAGTTATTTATTAATGAAGGTTAATCAAGTAAAACAACAGAGTGATACTTCCTCAACTTGTGGATGGCACTCAATGAGGTTTTTAATGGAGCGAGCGAAAGGCAACCGATTTAAGTTTAGTTCGGGTTTCACAGACTTAAAAGAAGAAGAAGCGGAAAAGTTGAAAGCACAGAATGGATATGGTAATTTTGATACTTTTATTTGAAATATTATTTGTATTATATACAATGGACTATAAGGGAGAAAGAAGTTCGGGTATTTACTATATTAACAGCAAAAACAGAAAAACTGGCACAGATAGCGACTTTACACACGAAATAAACTTAAAATCACTGGACAATCCCACACATTGTAAAATTCTTCATATCTATGTTCCAAAGTCATATTACTCTGTGGCTTCACCATACAATACTTTTACTCTTAGCGAAGACGGGTATGAGGCTTTAATTACGATACCTGAGGGAAACTACACAATGAACAATCTAAAAAATAAGTTGTCGGAGGTGCTAACCGCAGACAGCCCAAATAATTATACTTATGTTGTATCCAGTAATAATACCAACATAGAACCAGAGGATGGCAAATTAACATTCAGTGTTTCAAATAACGGAGGTATTCAACCGCGATTTATATTTGATGGTGATACCCGTATTCACGAAGTAATGGGGTTTGATAGAAATTCCACATATTTCTTTGCCAATGATTTCATTAAATCGCCAAATGTAATTATTCTAACTGGGGAAAAGACTTTATACCTTCAATCAGACTTAGTTGGTGAAGGAGATAATCACGTGCTACAAGAAATATATACTGCCAACGAAATACCATTTGGTGCTGTTATATACGACGGAAGCGGGTCTGAGTATGGTAAGAAATTATCAACCAGTTCAAATAATGTATTCAGGTTTTATCTTACAGACGAAAACGACCAAGCAATTAATCTTAATGGGTTAGGTATTGTTATAACATTATTAATTTACAGAGAGACTAATTATTTTAATTTATTTACATCCTTTTTCAATCTTTTGAAACAGAGATAAATAATTATTTTTGATTTAATTATTTTTTCTATAAATATATTCTTGTGAATTAGCAAACAATAAAGATAGACAACTGCCTAAAAATAAAAAACAAAATGCCAACTCAACACGGAGGCGAACTAGACTTTTCTAGAACTGACTACATCAGTGCTTCTTATCGTTTGAATAAACTCGCCCCACGTGAGGGTTCCGCTTCATTTGAAGTCACCACTGCTGGCGGACAAGAACGATCATTTGACCTTATCAGTCGCCCGTTCAATCTCGCTCGGTCTTATTTGAGTTTTACTTATACTATGAAAGCGCCTCTTGTTGCCAACACTTATACTAGAATTTTTATGGACTGCCTTTCGCAAATTTCTCAAATTCAACTTCAGACCCGTAGCGGTGTTTATCTGTGCGACGTTAACAACCTTAGACATGTGACTAAGATGTTGTGGAAACCAGAAATGAGCTTGAAGGATTTCCTTGACCTTCCTAACCACGGGGATGCTAGTGGATACGGATGTATGCTCCAAAAGTGTAATGCTAACGGCTTGATTAACATTAGTGCCGTTGAAGCAACTAGAACGGCCTTTCGTGCGGCCGCTGATGGTAATAACGATGTTGCTGCCGCAACTCAGGGTCTATTGCGAGAGCCAGTGATTTCTGCTCGTCGTCACGATGATGCTGCTTTGACGACTGGAGTGGGAGCACTATCCGCCGTAAATGTTAATTACAACGAGGCGAAGTATCTTGTGGGAAGTGGAGCAACTGCCGCCACAGCTATCAATGTTAAAATTCCTTTGGGTATGATTATTAATACTATTTTCGCACTTGATAAGACTATTATGTTTCCAGAGATTTTGACTATGCGAATTGTGTGGAGTGCTACTGACAGAACCGGTTATACGGTGACGAATGGTGCCGCTACTTGTATTAGCACTGCTTATCTTGCCGCACTAAATGCTACACTGCCTATGGCTGTATCTGCTGATGTTACCAATCTTAACTTGTTTCTCGCTGTTGAAACAAACCCTGATGTCATTCAATCAATTCAACAGAAGATTGCTAGCCCCGAAGGTATGAACTTCAATATCGATTATCCCTATGTTTATAAGAATTCAATTGGAGCAACCACAACCCAAAATATTATTATGCGATTTGACAGAGGCCATGGTCGCCGTTTGAAGAAGATTTATCACTCAGTTTTTAACACCGAAGAAAGGAAGAACACTGCTTATGACCATGATAATCGCACAGCAGCAAAGATCGCTACTTTATACACTACTCTAGACGGAGCACGACAGCAAGAGTTTAACATTGACTGCGCCTCTGAAGAAGACTATATGTATTTGAAGCCAAAGATTGAGGGTTCGGCCTTGATGAATAATGATGTGTATAAATACAACTGGTTCTGGGTTGATGCTTGGGATAATACCCGCCCGCTATGGAGCAAAGACCAAAATGAAATCAGCGGTTTAAGTCTTGATACTGAGCGACGATGGGAGTTTATTGGCACTAATGCGGGAACTGCTCTTAACCACTACACCGTGGCAATCACTCAGCGAGAGGTTCAGGTTAAGGCAAATATGATTACTATTTCATAACTCCGCCAGTGAGGTAATATGTAATTATTAATTTTGATAGTTAATTTATTTTTTTGATAATATAGAACCTTTGTTTTTGACTACTTCGAAAACAAAAAATCAACAATGACTACACACCAGCGAAATTTAATCGCACAAAATCCAGACGGCGAATTTATAAATGTCAGTGTTGGATACGATGGTAATATTGAAACAAATAATTCAAAAACCGCTTTTGGTGAAGCAGTAGTAGGTCAATTAACACCAGTATTACAAGAAATCTTTCCATATACTATTAATACTAGGATATGGACAAAAACAGAAACAAAATCGTCTGTGTCATTTTTGAATAATATGGCTGAATTGAAAACAACTGCTAATGCTACGGCAGATGCTGGATTAGTAAGTAAAAGGAGAATAAAATATAGAACTGGAATGGGTGTCCTCGCCCGCTTTACTGCTATATGGACAACGGATGATACAAAAGATTACTATTCATTTATTGGAATAGGAAATGATCTCGTTGATGGATTTTATTTTTACAAAAATCAAGCAGGAATGAATATCGCGCATATTAAAGGAGGTGTTGCAGTTTATATTGACCAAGAAGACTGGGACGACCCATGCGATGGTAATTTTGCTATGCCGAACTTAGACTGGAGCAAAGGAAATGTATTTCAAATTCAATTTCAGTATCTTGGGTTTGGTGCTATTAAGTTTTATATTGAAAATCCCATAACAGGATTATTTCAATTAGTTCATATGATTGAGTATGCGAATGCGAATGAAGGTGTAAGCCTGCGAAATACAACATTACCTTTTACGGCAGTCATGAGAAATGATGCAAAGACTGGAATACAAATTCTTAAAACGGCGAGTGCTAGTTTATTCATTGAGGGGTCAAATACTATTAATACAAGTATTACAAATACTGCGGAAGGAGACGAAAAAGCGAGCACCACTGAAAGCCCCATTTTAAGTATCAGGAATAAAGCACTATTCAATAATAGCCTAACCAACTATTCAAATGTCTTTCCTTCCTTGGTAAGTATTACAAATGAAGATACTAAGTCAAATGTCGTCAGAATGGTATTGAATGGGACACTAACAGGGGCTGGTTTTGCTGATGTTGATGCCACAACTTCAATCGTAGATACAGACACAAAAGCAACCGCTATCGCCAACGGAACGACAATTTTTAAGATTTATGTAAATGCCGCCTCAACTCAACAGATTAATCTCAGAACATACGATATTCAATTATCACCGAACGATGTTTTGACATTCACACAGAAGGCAGTGTCAGCAGGTGCTGGTAGCAATATTAATGTTATCGCTAACTTCATAGAAGACCAATAGATATTACATCGTTTAAAAGTAAATAATAAAAAAAAATAATAAGCGGAAAAGCGATGTAATATCAATTATAAATATTTTTTTACCGCATCTTTGTTATTAAAATAAGGTTGTTGAATTAAATATTCAAGGTATGGTTTATCAATCTTAGCGACATCTTCAATTTTCATTTTTTTATACTTACCATATTGAAGAAAAATATCGGTTTCACTTTGTGCTATTTCTTCGCCGACCTTAGCCTTTATTTCGGTGATACCAGTGGAAGGGACTTTGTCCCTTTCCAAACCCGCGGGGGTATGGTAGGGGGTTTCACCCCCTCCCTCTTTTAAATCAGCAGTCGTAAAAGGAGTGCTCTGCTCTTCGTCCAACACGTTTTCTAAAGGAATAACTACTTTCACATTGTCATCTCTTGGTTTATATTGCTCATAGAAAGAAACAATGTCGGGTTTAGTCCATTTAATAGTGGGTTTCTTAACTTCGCTGTCAAGGTTCCATTTTTCAATTTCATTCAAGTAGTCCTGCTTGGTGCTTAGGTCGGTCATAGGTATATATATACTACAAAATAATTTTTATTAAATGTATTTTTTTACTTCACTTTTAATGTCAGTAAATTTTTCAAACCACGGCTGTTTCATAACCCATTCAAGGTATGGCTTATCAATAACTGCTATATCTTGAATTTTCTTACCTTTATACTTACCAAATGGAAAAACATCGGTTGGCTTGCCAGCCCGCGCATTTTCAATTGCCTTTATTTGGTCTTGAATTACCTTTTGGATATCTTTCAATGTGAAGGTTTCATTTTTATTTTCAATAGAGAGTTTTTCAAACTTCTCGCATAGTCTGGTGAGGGCGGACATTGGTATATATAGACTGATAAAAATTTATTGAAAAAAATTAATTAATTAATTGATATTTTAGAATTGCTCTCTCGTTTCTAATGTCTTTGGTATCCGTAAGGAATACTATCATTTTCATTGATAAACTCCCGACCTTGCCATTTATTATCATTAACTTTCTTTTTTATGTTTGTAGTATGAACTATGCTAAAATGGTTAATATTTTGCTGTTTGCTATTTCGTGATAAATGAATTTTCTTCATTTGAAAATCTCTAACATTTTCAATGCTTTCGCCTAAATCCATCTTTTCATATACTTCTGGATTTAACCCCTTTGAATTCAACCCCTTACCTCTAAGGTGGTAGTCTCTTTTTTACTCCATCGTTTTCGTAGCATTCAATTATATGAACTCCTTTGTCTTTATGTTTCAAGTCATTCTTAGTAAGGTAAGGGAGAAAGGCTTCATTCGTTGTAAATTCTAACATATACAATTTAGGAGCAATCCATATTCCTCTTATTATCTTACAGCAATCTCCTAAGTCATCCGTTATTCCTCCGAGAGATTTATCACCAAGCCTTTTGATTAGTTTGGCGAACCTAACATGCAACACTAAACTATCGGTATCGGTGTAATAGAAGTCGGCTTCTATGTCTTTATTTGGATTAGCCTCTTTTATGTAGTTATACATAATTCGCTTGCTATATGCTAGAATGAAAGCCCCGTAATGAGAAGGTTTGGTTATGCTCTCTTCAATTATTACTTCATTTCTGGGCATTCCAGATACGTGCCAAAGTTTGTTCCCGTCTTTATCTTTGAATTCAACCACATCAGATATATAATTTTTCGTCCAAAATTTCCAATACTCCTCATTTGATTTAATATATTCTGCTTCTGTTGGGATAGGTCGTTGTATCATCTTTCCGTATAACGAATTCATAAATAGTTTGGCTAGTAAATATTGCGGTGTGCCTTTTTCGCTATTTTCTTTAGCCTTAAACATTTCCAGTATGTATTCTTTGAAAACTGGTTCGGCCTCCTCTGTATAGTAGCCTTTATGAATTGTTATATCGTAGCCTTCCTTAATCATATCTTCAATATCAACACTTGTGAGCCATTGGTCTTTCATACCGCTAAATTCCACTTTAATGAGCCCATTTTATTTCTCTGTCCTATTCTTGAATGTAATATGTCTTTTGGTGAGATATAATCAACATTGTAAATACCGATTGGAAGATTATTATAATCAAATGGTGCGATAGCCTGTTTAATTTCTCCAACCATAAATAAATTAAGCATCGCTGTTGGGTATAAAGATACGACATCCGCATCAACTAAATAATCGGTTAATTCGTCAAATGTGATTTTTCCCGCTAAGTAGTCCTTGTATTGTTTTGAAACAAATCTTTTTTTGCTTGGATATGTTCTTGCTCCGATAACCGCTTTTCTAAATGACTTTTCTTGTTCAATAGTTGGAAGCCTTACATCGTGCTTACCATCAATCATTTTCTTCCAGATATTGAAAGCAAGGCTTGAAGTTGAAATGTATGAAGTTAAATTCACTGAGTGTTTTTCAAATATCTCTGTGTTTATTTTGTCATATAACTCTTTTAACCCCATAACATCACACTTCAAATATTCAAGACACTTATTTCTTAATTCTTCGCTCATTTTTTCCCATTCTGTGGCTTGGTCGTGGTCAAAATCTCCTTTAAGAGTTTTACATTTCATATTTTCTAAGTTTTCTTTTAGAGTTCCCTGAGTATGCTTACACATATCCCACATTTTAATATTTTCAAATTGTAAAGAGATTATTGAGCCGTTATTAATCATATGTGATTTTGGTTTAATGCCTCTTCTTATTAATTCCTGTTTAATGAAGTAGTGGTCAAAGTTCGCTCCATTAAATCCATTCACATATAAAATCGGCGGTTCTTCATCTTTGTTTCTTTTCTTTCTTACTCCTGCTACTTTCTTGACTGGATTATGAATATCTGGTTGTTTGTTTGCACATTCAACTGCTAACTTCTTTCCTCTCTCTAGAAGTGTATCAAGAAATTTAGAAATACTATCTTTACCAGCAAAGTATTTAAATCCTTCCGTCCCTTGAGTATATCCGACTATATAGCAGTCGTGAATATCAAAGCCTTCAGCAAGTGTGTTATTTCTAAAAGTTTCAAGGTCGTAATGAAGGAGTTCGTCTTTATTATTATATTTTTCTTTATGCTCCTTCGTTATTAAATGTCTCTTTCCATTCTTTAATATTTCTCTATTCACATAATTTATGATTTTTGGATTACAAGTGTGCTTTTTGATGTATTTCTTTAAACATTGTTCGCATTTTTGTTTATATCTTTTAGTTAATCCAAAATAGTGGTTATTCTCTAAGTAAATCATAATGTCCGCTTCTTCTCCGATGTTGTTTGTGCTTATAGTTTCTCTTGTTAAGGCGTTTGTTATTTCATATGTCTTTCCTTCTTTTACCAAAGTATTAAGGATTTTTACGGCGGTAGAGAATGGTATGGGGCAATCATTAGAAAGATTGAATTTCTCTCTAATATCATTACATCTTTTTCTGTTAATAAGTGGCATATTAAGAAGGTCTTTACAGAGAAAGAATAAACAATTATTATTCTTACTAGCGGGAGATATCAATATGTTTTCATCAGATATTGTTTTTTTACATTTGTTTTTTCCTTCATAACAACCGCCTCCGTTTTCTTGAACTACTACTACCTTAGCATATTCAATAATTCGGTCATAACCTAATCCAGATGCTTCAATATTGCTTATGTTAAACTCATTCAACATTTCAATAAAATCGTCATAGTTTTTTATTTGGAAAGAATTAAATGTTTTCTTTTTATAATATCTATTTAATTCTTCGTGGTCTGTTATGTATGTTATAGTGATATGAACATCCGCATTTCCTGTCATACCATTTCTTTTCGCATCCAATAGTATAGGAATTAGAACCTCTCGCTCTAATGCATCAGTATCATAAAAGTTTATGTCTAATCCTTGCTTCTCGTATGTAAGAGAGTTTAATCTATTGTCTCGCCTAGATTTTAACTCTACTACTTTAAATTCCCTTTTGTTTTCTCTGGTTTCTGTTTTCCTCAAATTCGCCCTTACCTTCGCTAGTTCTACATTTTCCTTCGTTGGTCTGGGTGGTAATGGCGGTGGCATTACTTTTATATTAGTGAGGATATAAAAATAATGGAAATAAAATTGTTTTACTTTTTTATATATATTATATTGTCTTACCTTTAATATGAAATTCATAATTTTTAGAAAAAAAATCATTTTTTGTTTTTCGTTTTTGTTTAGGCTCCTCTCGCCTTCATTTCTTCGTATTCCTTAAGTTTTCTATTTCGTTCTTTTAATTGCTCCTTCCTCTTTTGATTAATTTCGTCCTTATTTCTCTTGTAATATGCAAGAGCCTTTTCGGAGTTAGCCTTTCGTTTGTCCTCAGGTGTTAGATATTTCTTGTGTCTCCCCATCTCTATATATATAAGTAATAATATTTATTTCTTTAAATGGTTTTACATTTTATTATTTAATATAATCATCACCCTTAATTTAAGTTGCGTGATTGCTTCTTCGCAAATTTGCCATTTGTGAATATTCAACATTGTTGGAGCCTCTAATGCCTTGTTTTTCTGTTCATCCCAAAACTTAAAGGCTTTGCTATATCGGTGAAGTGTTTCTCTTCTTGTGTATTTTTTAATCCTTCTATCGTGTGCTAGTGCTTCTGGAAAATGTAAGTTGTATAGTTCTTTCAATTCCTTGTCCGCTTGTATCATTATAGAAGACATATTATATAAGTAATAATATTTATTTCTTTAAATGGTTTTACATTTTATATTTATAACATTATTATAACAAATCACGAGTGATTTTTATAATATCTTTCCAAGTCGTCGTTTCTACGAATTATACTAATAACTTTATGCCCACCTATCATAACTTCTTCTTTCTCTGCGAAGTGGTCTCTATGAAAGTCTGATTTTTCGTGTTGATATTTTCCGTATATCCCTATTACCTTACCGCATACACAGGTATATTTCTGTTTTCTTCTTTCCTTTACATATTCCGCTCTCTTCTGTTTGCTGAGTTGATTGTAATCAGTATTCCTATTATCTTCTTCATATTTCGCTAAGATTTCTTTTTCGTAAAATTCTTTTGCTAGTTGTTCCGCTTCTTCCTTCGTTCTCTTGTTGTTTATTCCTATTGCTTTCTCCTTCGTTATTCCATCCTCTCTCCAAACTATTACAACTTTATTTTTTTTAATCTGTATTCCGCCTTTAGTAATCTTTCTTAGATTGTTCGTGTTCATTGTATATTAACCTATTTTTTTATTACTTAAATGATAATTTAAAAAAAGGAATTGTTAAAAAGAGAATACATCCAACCAGAGAATATCAGGACTTCAAAGAGAGAAAAAAAGGCAAAGGTAATATTAGATTTATAGGTGGCTGGTGGCTTAAATTCTAGAAATTCTATTTTCGGGAATGTCTTTGCGACACCAAAACACGGCGGTGTCGCAGTGTCGCAACCTCTGCGACAGAATTTCGCTTTTTTGTCGCAGTGTCGCAGTTGACATAAATTCGTTTTTTCTTATTGTATAATATATGTTTTCCGTCGGTGCTCAATCTCTATCTCTATCTCCAACTAGTTGGAGATTTACGTGTCGGAGATAGGGATAGGGATAATGGTGTGTTTTTTTTAACCTTAAAAAATTTTAACTTTTTCTTGCTTTTATTTAAAAGTAAAAGTAAAGCGGAAAAAAATTTTACTTGATTTTTATTTTTATTTAAAAGCGAGATTAAGAGCAAGAGAGATTTCTTTATTTTTCTTTTTCGTATTCATCAAAATTTTCGTTTTTTTATTTTGCTGTTTTGTTGCTTCGTATTGAAAGTTCAAACTAGCAATAGGAGAGCCAATCCTTTTTTAAATAGCCATTTTGAGGGCACGAAAAAATGGTATTAAAAAAAGGATATTATACTACTTCTGCTCTTGCCTTCTAGTTCAGTATCGTCTCCCTTGCCCTTGTCTGGCCTTGTGTTTGTTTGTGTGTGTTTGCTTTGGGTGTTTGTCGCTGCCTCTGTCTGTTTGTTTTGTTTTTGTTTCTTTTGTTTCGTTTGTTTGTTTGTTTGTTTTGTTTCTTTTGTTTGTTGTTTCTTTTCTCTTTTGTGTTTCGTTTTTTTTTCTTTTTTTTTCTTTCTATCTTTTCTTTCTTTTTTTCTCTTCCATTTTATTCTTTCCAGGAGCTTTCTGTTGAACCTTAGTTCTAGTTTTCCTTTTGAGCTTTTACTGTCGTTCCTTGGAACCAGATTTCTTTTGATTTAGGCCCTTCTTTATTTTTCTTTCGTCTCCTTCTCATTAAACCTGGCTTACTGTAATAATAATAATAATAATAATAATAGTGCTTCTCAGTCAATGGCGAATGCATTTCTGCACATGTGCCTCCATCGTCTCACCCGTGAGGGGAGTATGAACAATTGACGACAGGCTCTATGACACCCCCGCAAGGACAGTTCCAAGCCTTCCAGACGGACCGGTATGTTCAATGAAAATACTGGTGGCACCGACGGGAATCGAACTGGTGACTGGGCCCAGATGGTAGAACTTTGACCACTGGGCTATCACGGTGTCAATAATAATAATAATAATAATAATAATAATAATAATAATAATAATAATAATAATAATAATAATAAAACAGAGAGGGTTGTGTCAGTACCATCGCAGTATAATGGCCGCTAGTGACCGACTCGCCTCGGTGCAAGAGCTTTGCGCATATCTTCCAACTGCCGCCAAAAAAATCGATTTGTGTTGGAATCTCTACACACGCGCTGTTCTTGAGAGAACTACCTTGTGAGCATGTGAATCTTTTACGCTGGAATACTACCACAGAGTGCCCGGGGTCTGGGGTCATATCTAGTTGTTTCTGCGCTGTGTTTCCACCACAGTTGCATTTGCGGTGGACGACTTCCGAACCCAAATGCGATTTGATGCAATGTTCTAAGGTCGTGGTTTCCTTCTTCCCTTCTGGGATGGCCAAGACGATCACTGCTTGACAACTAGATTCTTCGTTGTTGACTGTTTCTTGTCGGTATGACAAATTCCAAGAGACTGTCCTGCTGACTATCTTGAACCCACCCATGAACGGGCGCAAATTTTTTGACTCTGCAACTTTTAAGAAGGCATAGTGTGTGTCTTGCTGACTGCTAGGATCTAGCCACATCTTTTGCAGCTACTCCAGCCACAGTTCATGCAACTTTTCAATTTCTGAGGGAGCTCCTGCACCATTTTTTAAACGGCGGAGGAGTTGGAAAATTTGGTCCTTCGATTCAGGAGGAGCACAACTCAACGCTGCCGATATACATTGAACAGACGCATTGACCCAGCAATTGTTGCCATAGTTTCTGACTCCTTGCGGTATGCACTGCTTTGCCGGTCCAGGAGGCCGACCCGCAGCCCCTGTTGTTGCAGGCGCCAGGCCCCCAGCCATAGGAGGCCTTGGCGATAAAAACGGAACTAATGACGTCTGTCTTGTTGGTAGCTCTCTGGAGCCTCCTCCCATTGCCGCTGCACAAGAAAGCGCGTTGTCAAGCACAGACCAAATCCACAGCGAGGCTGGAGCAAATACCTCTGATACTTCTTGTCATTGGTATGAATTTCGGGCGCTGCTATAGGGGACCACAAGATAGATTGCAAGATAGAAGCAGACAAAGAGAGTGACCTCAGTGTTCACCGGTGCAGCACCTCCCCTTGGGCGTGCTTTCGCACAGCCTCTGCCTGCTGCCACAGAAGCATAGGTGGGCCCCTGCGCAAGGCGCGCCTGCTCCCCGACGACGGATCCACCAGCAACAGCAGAGAGAGCTGATGCCGCCCCCCTGCACCTGCACGCTCTGCTCCGTACACACCCTGGCCCTGCACCCGCACCTGCAAACGCCCTGCCCCGTACACACCCTGCCTGCACTCCTTCCCCGTACACACCCTGCCCTACACCTGCACACGCCACCCCCTACACACCCCGCCCCTTGCACCTGCACGCCTTCCCCGTGCACACCCTGCTCCCTACACCTGCACACGCCGCCCCCTACACACCCCGCCCCTTGCACCTGCACGCCCGCCCCGTACACAGAGAGCAGACAGTTGACAGGTAAGGTTCGGCTGAGATTCTGACATATGACCATTGCTTGCATCCGTTGCATGAGGTTTCTGTGTTACAGGGCCATCCTGAGAATAATGCGACGGCTGCGGGTAGATATTGTCCACTGAGCCTCTTGTTGGCGAAGGCATGCCTGCGTGGTAAGTATAATGTTGTATACTTACATGATGTGCGTTCGCCCTGTGTTGTGCAAGAAATAAGGAGGGAAATATATATTACGTATACATATATATATATTCTAATCTAGCGCATTCGCTCTCGGGAAGAGTTGTCTGGGGTGGACGCGTAGTAGTCATGTCCATGGATGAACGACACATATCTCTCTCTCTCCCTCATCTTCTCTACCTCTCTTTTTAAATATATGTATTCATATATATATATGAGCTTCTCTCTCCTTTATTATTTATATATGTTGCCTTTCCCCCGTGCCCACGGGTATCGTGCGTTTCTGAAATGCGCCGTAAAATAAAGCTTGTGGCCTTTTCTCTCTCCTACCTGATGAAGAGGGGCCGTCCTGGTCCACCATGAGCACTTGCGGAAACGAAATATCAACGCTTCCTCTTGGAAAAGCTATTATAGATAGACAAGCAGCAGGATGATAGATGTGGCGCTTGCGCCGCCGTGTGCGAAACGGTGCAGTCCAACACAGCAGAACTATTACATTAGTACGGAAAAATAATCTTTTCCTACACGAACTCCTAACTTCCCTTTCCCTTCCACTGTTCCCCCCTCATCCGTTCTCAGTGCAGCGCATTTTTTATCCCCCCCCCCACCCCAACACACGCACACACACCTTCCGTTCTCTCGTCATACATTTTATTTCCTTTCCTCCCTTCCCACTCCCCCACCCCCCTCCGCTTCTCTCCCAATAGTTTTGCCTCTGGCGGGTGCCCATCGGTCCCCCTGCCTCCTTCCCTCCATTCCCCCCTCCTACAAGCCCCCCCCTCCCCCCCCCCCTCACCTTGCTCTCCAGTCGATCATATTTGTTTCCGGACCCCTTCCACTCCTACACCTACACCTACACCTCTCCTACACCTCTATCTCTCCTTCGCGTACACCAACTACAACTCTCATGCACCTTTCCTACACGTACATCTGTACCTATCCTACACTGACAACTACAGCTTTCCTACACATACACCTACACCTTTCGTTCCTTTTGTGATCTTGTTTGTGCCAACAGAGTACTATTATAATAGTATTCAAGAAAAACTTTCTGTTTCAACGCGAGCTCCTATCTTCCCTGTCACGTCCACTGTTCCCCCTCCTCCTTCCCAGTGCCGCAACATTTTTATTTTTGGCCCCCGCCACACCTCCTCCCCTCCTTTCTCTCATCACACATTTTATTTCCTTTCCTTCCCCCCCCCCCTCCTCCGCTTCCATCCCAAAATTTTTTCTCTCGGGCGGGCGCCCATCTTTCTCCTGCCTCCTTCCCTCCATCCTCCCTTCCTCCAACCCCTTCCCCCTCCCCCAAAGCAAATCAGGCAGTTGCTTGAGGTCTACCTTGCCCCGGCCCGGATGCGTCGAAGGAAAGTCAGGCCCATCCTCGTTCGTCCATGGTCGACTTTCCCTCCAACCCAGAGTCAATCAACTCTCCCATATCAATCCAGCGACACGGACTACCACCTGCCATCCAGCGACATGTGTAGTAGCAAGGCAGTCGGAGTAGGAAGCAGGCCAGGCAGGAGCAGGCGGATAGCAAAAAGGGCAGGAGTGCAGGAAAATCAAAAACGGCGGTGCCACGGCATGCCTGGTGGGTGGGTTGGTAGGCAGGCAGGTAGGCAGGGTAAGCAGGAGGTAGGCAGGCGCAGGTAGGTAGGTAGGTAGGTAGGTAGGTAGGTAGGTAGGCGGGTAGGTAGGTATGCACGTAGGTGGGTGGACACATAGGTAGGTACGCAGGCAAGAAAACATCGGGAATTTACAGAAAAAAAATAGTCTTCCCAGAACCCAGACACGCAAAACCCCAAAAATGCAGAAGACCAAAGTGAGTGCTCCCTCCCCCCACGACCACCCCGGCCCCCCCCCCCCCCCCCCCTCCAACCTCGGCCCCCTCCTGCAACCACCCCTTCCCCCCCCCCCCCCACCCCCCCCCCTGGTGTGTACGCAGGTAGGTAGGAAGGCAGGTAGGTAGGCAGGCAGGTAGGTAAGTAGGCGGGTAGGTAGGTAGGCGGGTAGGTTGGCAGGTAGGTAGGTAGGCAGAGAGGTAGGTATTAGGTAGGCTGGCAGGTAGGAGTACTGGTAGGCGCAGCAGTAGCAGCAGATGCTGCACTAGCAGCAACAGAAGCAGCAGCGCTAGGCAGCAGCAATAGCGGCAGCAGCGGCAGTAGCAGCAATTACAAACTAAACTCAACAACAGCAGCAACAACAACAACAGCAACAACAGCAACAGCGACGACAACAACAACAAAACAACAACAGTAACAACAACAACAACAACAACAACAACAACTAACAACAAGAACAACACAACAACAACAACTCAACAACAACAACAACAACTCGACAACAACAACAACAACAACACCACGACGACGACGACGACGACCACTACCACCACCACCACCACCACCAACAACAACAACAACAACAACAACAACAACAACCAACAACCAACAAAACCAACAAACAACAACGACGACGACAACCGACCTTGTGAAAATCTTGCTTGTTTTGCTTGGTAGAAACAAAAAGTGATTGGAGCAAGATGCCTTACGAGGCATCACCACCATGGAAATTCCAAAGGGTTTGCGTGCCCACATTTCGTCACAGATGCCCGCAGGTTCTTGTTCTTGCATAGAAGGGGAATGTACTTTAATGACCCGCAATCTGCGGTGCTGCTATCAATTTGCACAAAAAAGGAAATAGTTCCGAGACCCCACCTAGACCGATTATTGCGGTACAATTTGGGGGGCACTTCCCAAAACAGTAAAAAAACGGCTGAAGATGCCAACATTGCGCAACGCAATAATGCCAACATTGGGTTGCGCAATCAGAGAAACCACGAAGCGAGCAGCAAGGGGGGCCAAAAAGGAGGTGGGTCTATTTTTGGTGAAAGTCTGAAGGTCGGGAGGGGGGCTTTTTTTTTTTATGCGTTCTATGATTTTTTTGGAGAAGCCAGGGGGGGGGGGGGGGGTAAAAGTAAACAGAGACAAAAGAATTTTCCTCCCCCCCCCCCCGGTGATTTCCCCCGGTGGAATTTTGGGGATGCAAAAGAAAGAAACAAAAAGGAGTTATGTGGGTGGGTGTCTGTGATGGTGTGTTGGTGTTTGTGTTTGTGTGTGTATGTCTCTGTATTTTACATGTACATATCAATGTGTATTATGAGTGTCTATATGTGTGTATGTATTGTGCATGCATTATTTATATTAGTACTTATATTGTGTGTGTTATGTGTATTATGTGTGTATTATGTGTGTTTCTGTGTCTGTGTCTGTGTCTGTGTGTATGAGTGTGTGTGTGTGTGTGTCTGGTGGGTGGGTGTAGGTGTTGCTGCTGCGTTGATATTTGTGTTTGTGTGTGTATCTGTGTGTGTATGTGTAAGTATGTACTAGTATCTGTGTCAGTCTAGTACTCTGGGTGTATATGTTTTAACACTATGTAAGTACGGAGTTTTAATGATGCATTGTACTATTGCAAAGAGAAATATGTATGTTTGAAAGAGAAATCAGAAGCGAGCTTAAATTTGTAATGAGAAATCAGAATATGTATCTGTAGACAAATGTATAAGATCGGACCTATTACTATATTGAATATGGTGTAAATATGAGCATATATATTACTTGTATGTATTCGTGAGATACGTTTTTAGCTGTTTTTTCATCCTAGATGGCATTCTCTCCAATCGTGCTTCTGATTTCGTATTAAGTTTCATTTATCTTGCCCAGAATGATCAAGGTTGTTCTAAGTAAAAGAAGTCGCAGTGTGGAAAAAGAAATCAGAAGCAAGAATTTTTTTATTACTTTTAAAAAATTTACATGGGCTTGTTAGCGCCCCATGTAGTTCATATTGTTGCTTGGTAAGCATCGTCTAGGTAGATTAGTGCCTACCAGAGATCCCAGCAAAGCCCAACCATCACTCGTTTGGATCCGTGCTTTCGGTCACGGACATACACATACACAAACACACCAATACAGAAATCATGCATACATACACACTCGCATACAAAGTCACTACACACACAACAAAGAAAAACACAAAGACAAACACAAACACACCAACACACACACACACACACTCACGCCTACAGACACCGACACGCATACATACCAGAAGACATACATATCCCATAATACATACGTACATATGTTAAATAGATACATGCACAAACTTACACAAACACCCACCCACCCACACACACACACACACACACACACACACACACACACGCTCGCACCCACCCACCCACCCACACGCACACACACACACACACACACAAACACCAACACACACACATACACACTTAAGCCCACACACACACGTACACACTTAAGCCCACACACACACACACACACACACACACACACACACACACTCGCACACACAAACCCAAACACCAACAAATACAGACACACACACACACACACACATCATACATACATACATGCAGAATACACATACACACATATTAAATAATACATACACACACACACGCACACGCACACACACTCATAACACAAACACAGACACAAACACAAACACACACACAAACACAATACATACATACATTCATACAATACATGCATGCAAGACATACATACACACTTAAGCCCACACACACACACACACACACACACACACACACACACACACACACACACACTCGCACACACAAACCCAAACACCAACAAATACAGACACACACACACACCATACATACATACATGCAGAATACACATACACACATATTAAATAATACATACACACACACACACACACACACTCATAAACACAAACACACAGACACAAACACAAACACACACACAAACACAATACATACATACATACATACAATACATGCATGCAAGACATACATACAAGACATACATTTTTGTATTCTGTATATACTTAATTATATATACAATTCCTCTGTGTATTTAGTTTTTTTGTTGTAAAGACTGTTGCTTGCTCTGTGGTTGGCTAGAATCAGATTTGAGACGACGACCAGCGCGCAGGCACGGACCAACAGGAAGCAGCGCAACATCGGGAACCTGGCGAAGGGAGCTTGCGGACCTTGCCCGGTCGCCTGCCGTTCGCAGTGCAGCAGGAACAGTTGTAAAGCGCACGCGCGTGCATCGCGCGAGCACCTGCACTGGCATCTGAACAGGCGCAGGACGGGGACTCGAGGGCTTTGGCCGATGTGTTGATCCGGCCTTGCCGGAAACCAGAGCCAGACCAGGAATGTGTACATATATATGTATGTATTGTGTGGGTGTGTCTGTGTGTGTGAGCGAGGGTGTGCGTGTATGTGTGTATGCATGTGTGTGTATGTGTGTGGGCGCGCCGCGCGCGCGTGCGTGTGTGTGTGTGTGTGTGTGTGTGTGTGTGTGTGTGTTTGTGGGCTGCAGGAGCGTCCAGCTGTGCTCTGCTGCTATCCTACCTTGTGCACATCCAGCTGTGCTGCTCCTTACCTCGTGCCACATGCCTGGATAGCGACCCGCCAGTAGCGCCTATGAGTCCGATCGTGCCAGACAAGCAGCCGGCCGATGGTGCCTGCCTCCTGCTTGTGCTATCTTCCGTCAGAGCTAGTGCCTCTCCCTCTGGCGCGCACTCTCACGCCGCTGCGGACTGCAAGTATCTGAAGAAAAAAGCATGTTCTGCCACAGTTTATTGTTCTTAATTTTGTTTGTCAACTGTGCTAGGCTTTGCAAATACCACGCTACAGCTACTCCTTCCATCGTATGGTTCGCGCCCTGTCCCTCGCGCTACTCAATTCAGGCCATGGCTGACGTCGGAGACAACTACTACCAATGGCACAAGACGAGACACAGCATGCAGGTAAGTCGGTTAGTCGGCTGTAGCACCCCGCCCCCCCCCCCCCCCTCACCCCCCGTCCGTCCGAAAGAAAAGAAAGAACAAACAACAGAGTTCCAGGAGATCTTGATAAAAATGACGTCAAAGAAATGTGAGGTAGTTAAAAAAATTTCAGTGAAAAGCGAAGATATTTTCAGTAAATTTTTGAGGTTGATCACTGTCAAGTGGCAACTTATGATGCTCTGGAAAGTAATCATGCTATGAAAATTGATTGCCGGAGCCAGGAAGTATTACTAATACAGCCTAGAATATTAATATTAAGTGTCAAAGTCAACAATCAAATTCACTTTGACAATGAGAATTCAAATTATTTCAATTCAACGGTAGCATCAGTGTAATAATATTATAAAGTTAAACTTGTATTGAGAACCAGGGGTAATGACTTTAGCACTTAACCGGGCGAGCGCCACATTTGTGGATCATTGCCACAATTGTGGCAGTGTTTTTCAAACTGAATAAAACATGCTTATTTACGTTGAGAAATGATGATCTTGATTGATATTAATATTTCAAGACATGCTCAGTGAAGTCTATTAATATCGATACGTCAAGGTACGGAGGTAAAATCTCAAGTTATGGGGAAGTGACTTAGTTATGTTATATAATGATTCAAAAATAGGTGCCAGTTGAACGCGAGGATCCTAGTCATTGCTACAAATGTGGTAGTGTTTTTCAAACTGAATAAAATCATCATTTCTCAACGTAGTAGTAATACTGAAATAAATTGGATATTAATATTTCAAGACATGCTTTATCGATACGTCAAGGTGCGGAGGTAAAATCTTATCTGGAAGTGACTTAGTTATATATGTTATCAAAAAATAAAATCGTCGCTCCAGCGCGAGCCAGGATGCACACACTTAATGGTTCATCAAAATGACCTTTGACGTTATTGATGAGCGGTTTTTTTTCATAGTTCGCTTAAATATGATAGAAGTAATTATTACAAACAAAGTACTGCTAATATTGCCATATTTGACTAAGGCGAATGGTAGCAGAGAGAAAAAAAACCACCACGAGCGCAAGAAATTGTTTGGTTGCTAACACGTCGAATTCAGCGCCCTATCCTTCCATAACTATTTCGCGCGAAAGGAATTTTACCGAATCTTGCGTGCGTTGGGTTTTTCAGATAGAACAAAAAATTCTCGTCGGCCGCCAAGGAAGTTTTCCCCCGAAGTTGGGCGCAGGCCGGGGGGAGGGAGGGGGGGGGGGGGAGGGAGAGAAAAATTTGTTTCCCCGATTTTCGGGGGAAGGCAGTTGGGGGTTGGGGGGGGGGGGGGGTCGAAAAAACTCAGACCCCCGAATTCCCCCATTTCCCGAGGGGTGGGGGGGAGATGGTGTAAGGGGGAAAAAATCACGAAGAACGAAGAAGAAAATATCGCTTGGCCGCTGACCCGGCGACTTAGACGAGCTGGTCGTGCGCAACGGACTGTTTGGCGTGAAGGAATTCAACCGAATCTTGCGTGGATTGGGATGTTTGGATTTTTCACGCGCCACCTGTCACCCCGACCATAGAAGAAAAAAAAAATGTTCGTCCTCGGCCTCCAAATTTTTCTCCTTGATTTTTTGGGGAGGGCCGGGGGGGGGGGGGGCAGAAAGATTTGTTCCTTGATTTTTGGTGGAGGGCCCGGGGGGGGGGGGGGGGGGGGGGGGGGCAGAAAAATTTGTTCTTGATTTTTGGAGGAGGGCCCGGGGGGTGGTGTCAGGGGGGAGCGAAAAAGTCGAATTTAGCGCCCTATCCGTGCATAACTATCTCGCGCGAAAGGAATTTTACCGAATCTTGCGTGCGTTGGGTTTTTCAGATAGAACAAAACATTCTCATCGGCCGCCAAGGAAGTTGTCCCCCGAAGTTGGGTGAAGGCCGGGGGGAGGGGGGAGGAGGGGGGGGGGGGCCGCAAAAAATTCAGACCCCCAAATTCTCCCATTCCCCGAGGGGGAAGGGGGGGGGGGGGGCGCAAAAAATTCAGACCCTCGGCCGCCAAAAAATTATTTCTCCGCTGATTTCCGGGGAAGGCCCCCCGGGGGGGGGGGGGGCAGACAAAAATGGTTACTTGATTGTTGGGGAAGGCCGGGCGGGGAGGGGGGGGGGGGGGGGGGGGGGCAGAAACAATTGTTCCTCGTTTTTTTTTTGGGGGGGGGGGGGAGGGGCAGCAAAAGAATTTCCCGATCAGATGCCTCCCCCCCCCCCCCCCCCCGGGGGGGCAACTTCGAGGAAGGAAAAGAAAGAACAAAATCCCACGACGAGCGAAGAAAAATTTCGTGGAACCGCTGACCCTGCAAATTTACGCGCAAAAAAAGTTTACGTGAATTAGCAAGGTCGAATTTTTACGTGCCGCTGGCCACCCGCTTCGCTAAAAGAAAAAATCTTCTTTTCATCCTGGTCAATCATTTTCTTTGTCCCATTCCTCCCCCATTCCCTCCCGACTCCTGTCCCCCCCTCGCTCTTTTTGCTTTCGGCCTGCCCCGCATCTTCTCTTGCCCCCCCCCCCCCCCCCCCCCCAAACCCCGCCCTGTCTTTGTTTTTTCCCTCTCCCAACCAGTCCATATCACACTCCCCTCGTCAGTCTGATAAAAGAGACAGAGAGACAGAGATAAAAAGAGAGACAGGCGGCGGTGTACCTTCCCTTGGTCATGCCAAGCAAAACCCCCTTCATTGCCCCCCCCCCCCCCTCTTCCTTCTGCCCTCCTTTCTCCTTTCTCTCTCTCAAACAAAAAACAAGACAGAGAGAGAGAGAGAGAAAGAAAGAGAGAAAGAGAGAGGAATGCAAGGGTGCAAACAAGAAAGAAAGAGAGAGAGGGTGAGGTGGTAGGGGAGGAGAGAGACTGAGTGAATGCGTGTGTGTGAGCGGGGAAGGAGTAGGTAACCCTAACCCTAATCCTAACCCTAACCCTAATCCAACTACTACTATCTAACCCTAATCCAATTACTACTACTACTTTCTAACTCTAATCCAACTACTACTACTACTATATAACCCTAATCCAACTACTACTACTCTCAAATCCTAATCCAACTACTACTATCTAACCCTAATCCAATTACTACTACTACTTTCTAACTCTAATCCAACTACTACCACTACTACTACCACTAAATAACCCTAATCCAACTACTACTCTCAAATCCAACTACTACTACTACTACTACTACTACTACTACTACTACTACTACTACTACTACTACTACTATCTAACCACTGCTACTACTATCTAACCCTAATCCTACTACTACTACTACTACTACTACTACTACTACTACTACTATATAACCCTAATCCAACTACTACTACTACTACTCTCTAACCCTAACCCAACTACTACTACTACTACTTTCTAACCCTAACCCAACTACTACTACTACTCTAACCCTAACCCAACTACTGCTACTACTCTCTAACCCTAATCCAACTACTACTACTACTCTCTAACCCTAATCCAACTGCTACTACTACTATCTAACCCTAGTCCAACTGGTACTACTACTATCTAACCCTAATCCAACTACTAATACTACTACTATCCAACCCTAATCCAACTACTACTACTACTTTCTCTCTCTCAAACAAAAAGCGAGAGAGAGAGTGAGGGGGTAGGGGAGGAGAGAGAGTGTGTGTGTGAATTTGCTGAGAGAGAGGAGCATCGCGGCCTGGCTGGAAAACCAGCAACAATCACAAACGTCAATATAAATAACCACCGAGCAAGAGCAAAAAACCTGATTGTATAAGATAAATAGTTATAAAATTAAGTATATACATAATACAAAAATGTATGTACATGCACATACATGCTTACATACAAACACACGCACATACGCACACAAAGATCAACACACACATACACACACACACACACACATAGACGCACACCCTCGCCCCCACACAGACATATACACACAAACTACATACATATGTACATACATGACATACATAACATACAGGTATGAACACATACATGCATATGACATATGTATGTACATACACAAATACACACAAACACAAACACAAACACACACTCACGCACACACAGACACAAACACCAAATACACAGATACACACTCACGCACTACATACATACATACAAGACATACATGCAAGACGT
Source organism: Paulinella micropora (assembly GCA_019918135.1). Classification (NCBI taxonomy): domain Eukaryota; phylum Cercozoa; class Imbricatea; order Euglyphida; family Paulinellidae; genus Paulinella; species Paulinella micropora. The sequence goes on from WBZZ01000035.1 coordinate 50,568, forward strand.
ACATTCTGGTGTTATTGTTATGTTATGTCTATACTTAATTCCATACAGTATTTCTTTTGTATGTATATGATGAGTGTTGGCGAGAACTTTGGGGTGGAAGAATAAGAATCCTAGTGACTCTTGTGGGCACTATGTCTGGCACTTAGACGAGGCCTACAAAGCAACAATACGATAAATACTTCTGGAAAGGTGCAGAAGGTGAATGGAAAATTTTTTTTGGGCAATTTTTGGCTGATTATACGGGTGCTCAAGGTCAGACCTGGTGGCTGGCCTCGCTGGCGGGCGGGGAAAATTTCTTCCCTCAGGAAGCAAAAAACCTGCTTCTTATAACCTTGTCTACATGTGGATCTTCTGATTTCTCATTACAAGTTTAATACTAATAGAGAAGTATTTTGTTTAGTTGTTCTTGCCTAGAGCAATCAAGGTTGTTCTAAGTAAACAAGTCTGACTAAGTCGCGGTGAAATATAAGAAATCAGAAATTCAGAAACTTGTAATGAGAAATCAGATGTACATAGTACGTAGAATATGAGATCGGACCTATTACTATATTGAATATGGTGTAAATATGAACGTACATTAGTTGTGAGCAGATAGGTGTTTAGCAGTGTTTTGAAAGAGGAAATAGCGTTAGTGTCTTGAGTATGGCTCTCTCTCCTGTGCTTCTAATTTCGCTTTTGATTTCTCAAACGTATAGATTTCACTTCGCAATAGTAAAATATGTTATTAAAGCTCCATATTTACATAGGTATACACATACACACAGACTGACACACATAATAGTACATACGTACACATGCACACAAATACCAACACAACACACACATGCCCACACACACACACACACACACACAAGTCACACACACACACACACAGACTGACACACATAATAGTACATACTTACACATGCAAACAAATACCCACACATGCCCACACAGTCTCCGCAGCTGTTTACTCTCTCTCTCTCACTTTCTTTCTCATCCCCCGTGACCGAAAACACGGAGCCAAACGAATGATCGTTGGGGTTGCTGGGATCCCTGGTGCACTGGTCTGGCACCTTGCAACCTACCAAAGGAAAATGTAAACTACTTGGAGCGTTAATACAAACACCAACACACCGCACGCCCACACCCACCCACCCACCCACACACACACACACACACACACACACACACAGACACACACACACACACCTACACACACATAAACAGGCACATAACACGAACATACATTCAAATACATAAACACAAACACACCAAACACATACATAATACATACATACCTACATACACACAAAGACAAACACGAGGAAACACCATCACACACACGCACACACTCACGCTCACGCACACAGACGCATACACACCAACACACATAATACATACATGCATACATACATACACACAAAGACAAACACGAGGAAACACACCATCACACACACGCACACACTCACGCTCACGCTCACATACACACCAACACACATAATACATACATACAAACATACACAAACACAAACACAAACACACACACAAACACACACACACACACACCCACACACACACACAAAAGCGCGCGCCCGCACACGCACACACACCATGATACGAACACCAACACACAAACACACAAACATACATGCCCACACGCGCTACACACACATACACAGACGTACACAAAGACATACACACATACACGCACACCCTCGCCCGTACACGCATACAGACACACAATACATACATACATCACATACATAACATGCATGCATAATAGACATACACACATAATGCATACATACTTACATACACGCACAAACACAAACACACATTCACGCACACACAGACACAAAAACAAACACACTCACACACACACACACACACACACTCTCTCTCACTACATACATACATACAAGACATACTGCAAGACATGTATGCAAGACATGCATGCAAGACATGCATGCAAGACAGACATACATTCTGGTGTTATTGTTATGCATATACTTAATTGTATACAGTATTTTCTCTTGTGTGTTAGTTGTGTTTAGGTTTTTTTTTGGCTTGCTCTGTCGTAGCTATATTGAGAGTTGTGACTGTTGTTGGTTTTACAGCTGGGCGCGATGCCCAGGTAAGTTATTTTCTGACCTTACCGTGAGCCCCCTCCCTCTCTCCCTCTCACTTTCTCTCCCAACACACCTGCTGCCTACTTCGTTGCAATATAACATAAAGAAGTTCACTTTTTTTGAATGTCATGTTTCTTTTTTGTGGTGCTGAGCTGTAGCTGAACTCGTTTGGCTCCGTGTTTTCGGCCACAGTGCACTTTGGAAGGTGCAGAGATATGACTTAGATTTTTTTGATTTGGCAATTATTTTGGCTGATTCATTGGCCGGTTACCGGGTTAGGTAGGATCTGGTGGCTGGCGGAGAATTTGTTCTGAAATAGAAACTTTCTGAATTTCTTATATACTTTCACTGTGACTTCTTTAGATTGTTTACTTGGAACAACGTTGATTATTACAGGCAAGACCCCTAAAACAAAATACTGCTGTGTAAATTAACTGTTAACCGTGGTCGTAACTTAAACTTGTAATGAGAAATCAGAAGATGTGCATGTAGACAAGACTATAAGAAACTGTAAATATGAGAAATGAGAAGATGTACATGTAGAAAAGACTGAAAAGCACATCAGATCGGATCCATAACTAAATTGATTATGGTGAACATGTATTATTTGTGAGCAGATAGGTGTTTAGCAGTTTTTTGAAAGAGGAAATAGCGTTAGTGTCTTGAGGATGGCTCTCTCCAGTTGTGTTTCTGATTTCGCTTTTGATTTCTCTTTTTTCAAACGCATTTATTTCTCTTTGCAATAGTATAATTTGTAATGGTGCAATATGTCATTAAAATCCATACTTACGTAGGTACAGATACACACAAGTACTCACACAGACAGACACACATAAATAGTACATACATGTGTTGTAAATATTTTTAAAAATATTATCGATAGGCCTGATAAAACAAAATGCCATTTTTGTCCTAGTGTGATAATCTATTGCCTTTTTGTCCCGTATCCGCGCAGGTAAAAGTGGCATTCGTGATATGCATCCACAACTAGGGTAATACCTGCCTGTGGTGCCACCAGCCGGGTTTTCGCATTTTTTGTGGTCACCGGTACCACCGGTGGTTTTTGTGGTGGGCGGTGGCACCGGACCCGTCCCACAAGTGCGGGTTTTCTGAAAAATAGTATATAAAAGTAACGGTTTCAGCGTAAAAATTTTTGACAAGCAGGCACCGTGCTAAGTACGGTGCTAGCTTGGGCTCGTGGAGTGTGTGTACTCTCACACACACCACTCACCACAGGGATCAGGGGCGTGGTTACACCTGGCCCATGGCTACCCCGACGCTGGCTACATCTGGCACATGGCTACCCCGAAGATGGATACGACCCCCCTACCTTGGCTACCCCGACGATGGATACGACCCCCCCTACCCTGGCTATCCCGACGATGGATACGACCCCCCCCTACCCCCAACCGCGGGACCACAGCTTTGGGGTCATGACCCCCAACCACGGGACCCCAGCCCTGGGGTCATGACTCCGGCTACCCCGACGATGGATACGACCCCCCCTACCCTGGCTACCCCGATACCGGATACCTGGCTACCCCCCCCCCCCATTCTGGCCACCATTGCCACCCCCCACCGGAAAAAGGTGCGGTCGGGACCAGTCGATAGAACCTAGTCCTATATCAGTTAGTTTCTATCGACTGGCCCGGAAGGTAAAAAAAGAGGGGACGGGTGGGAGCACCGGGACCCACTACGTAAAGGCTAAGCGGAGACTGCCACTTAGCCGTTACATAGTGGACCCTGGTGCCACCTCCTGCCTGAAAAAAGTTACGGTCGAGACCAGTCGTTAGAACCTAGTCCTATATCAGTTAGTTTGCATCGACTGGCCCGGAAGGTAAAAAAAGAGGGGACGGGTGGGAGCACAGGGACCCGCTATGTAACGGCTAAGCGGCGATTGCCACTTAGCCGTTACACAGTGGGTGCGGGTGCCACCTCCTGCGTGAAAAGTTACAGTCTGGACCAGTCGTTAGAAGATAGTCCTATATCATCTAGTTTGTATCGACTGGCCCGGAAGGTAAAAAACTACGGAAATAGCGGTTGGTTTGCCACTTAGCCATTACACAGTGGGCGCGGGTGGCACCCCCCCCCCTCCCCCACCGGAAAAAAGGACGGTCGAGACCAGTCGTTAGAAGCTAGTCCTATATCATCTTGTTTGTATCGACTGGCCCGGAAGGTAAAAAATGACGTGAATAGCGGTTGGTGTGCCACTTAGCCGTTACGTAGTGGGCGCGGGTGGCCGCACCTCGTGCGTGAAAATTTGCGGTCGAGGCCAGTCGATGGAAGTTAGGGTATATGTGTCTGAGCGGCAACGACTGGTCCGGGAGGAGGGAAAAATGACGGGAATAGCGGGTGGGGGGGGGGGGGGGAAAGAGGCTGGATTCCCTGGAAGTAGCGGAGGGGTGTGATCCGGTGAAGTCTGGACCAGTCGTTAGAAATTAGCGTATATCTCAGAATTTGTAACGACTGGCCCCGACTTTGAAAATTCACGGGAAGTAAAGTCTGGACCAGTCGTTAAAAATTAGTGTATATCTCAGAATTTCTGACGACTGGCCCGGACCATGAATTCAGCGGAGGGGTGCCACCCTTAGGGGGTGGACCAGTCGTGAGAATCCAGCTCGTATCTCAGAATTTCTGACGACTGGCCTGGACCATGGGTGGGTGGTGGGGGGGTGGAAGGGGTTGGGCAGGGAGGGGGCTGTAGCCACCAAAAGGCAAAACGCAGCAGGTGCGGCAGGTGGTGCCCCGCCCCCTATTACGGACAACTGGGTTTAGGGGGGGGTGCTAAGAATAACAGGAATAACAGAACATGTTTTTATTGAATCGCTACAACTCGCTGAGCTCTCTAGCTAGGCGCTGGAAAACAGTCCGTAGGCGCCTGTTGAGTTTGTCTTCCACTGCCGTCCAGTACAGGTGCTCGTAGCATCTGTAAAATTTCCAGGCTCTGTGAGAATTGTCCTCGTCAACGTGGAGCAGGTCGTCTTCCTCCAGTACCCCGGGGATGTGGTATCCCAGCCACTCTTTCTGGAATTCCGCTTCATGGATGGCGGGGTGGTTGGCCAGGGCCTTGTGCTTCTGGCCCCGGCCGTCATACCATTCCTGCCATCTATGGAACGGACACAGCAGGTAGATGAGGTTGTAGAGGTCGCCGCGGCAGGCACGGGGTAGGTTCCGCAGAGCCCCCTTGGGTAGCGGGCTGTAGTAAGCAGGAGTCGGGAGATATGCACATACGAGTTTGGCACAGTCTTTCGCTATGTAGGCAGGGGCTGGGCTGCCGAACGCCGGGGCCAGTATCTCGAGCAACGGTGCATGCAGGGTCCGCAGCTCCAGCGGCAGGTCGGGCACGCCCCAGCTGGCGGGCCGGTACGGGTCGGTGGGCACGCGGAGCAAGGCAAGGTCCAAGAGGGAGAGCAGCGGGGCTTCCTCTGGCTGTAGCGCGGTAGCGGCCAGCTGGCTCCACGGGTAGGGCTTTACTGCCAGCCGTAGCCGCCGGTCGTTGACGTCCAGCCCCTGGGTGGCCGCCTTGGTCAGCAGTGCGTACCAGTCGGGGTCCCGGTGCACGGGTCGGTCGTCCAGCCGGGCCACGGCGGCCGGGTCGCAGGGGGCGGGAGTGTAGCCAGGCGGCGGGGCGAGCGCGGCCAGGCGGCCGCCGGGCAGGATGGTGCGGCGGCGCTTGGTGGGGCGGGCGGTGGCGGCGGTGGCACCCATGGCGGCAGAATTTCGGCGCATTTTTTTTGGGGAGTGCTTCCTGGGTCGGGGCCGACTCGGATTGTGGGCTGGTCGGGGGCAGTCAGTTACTTTTTTGGGCTGGCTTAGGTCGAGGTCGCGACCCGCGCCGTTTGGCAGGTTCAGGCACGTATTGCATTTTTGTCCTGCAAAAAAGGCAGTGATATGGGAAAAAAAGGCAGTCGTCGGCCCGGCAGACAGGAGCCGGCCGGACCAGCGGCGCGTGCCCGGTCGCACGCCTCGGTAGACCAGTTGTCGGCCTTGTCGAGCTCAGACTTGGGTTCTCAGCGAACCCAAGAAGTCCCTGGAGCCGGAACGAACCCATTGCCATTTTTGCACCCGCCACTGGCAGTGGTCGAATTCGCGAAAATTTACCGCGCCACAAAACACGCTAAATTTCCGCGAAAATTTCAGTGCGACTGCAAAACACGCTAAAGTTTCTTTGTCACTCTTCCAGTTCGATTTTTTCTTGCTTTAGGTGCCACCGCGCAATTGCTCCTGCCCTACCTGCCAAGGAAAATGATGCTCGCCCTGCGGAATGAACGGACGACCGCTGGTACGGACGCCCAGCCCCTCAAGCGGCGCCGCCTCCTGGAGCTGCCCTCGCTTACCCGCACTGCCCCCCGCGAGCCGATGTCCGAACACGCGAAGCATGCTACGGCGCGTCTCTACTACGACAAGAGGTCTCGAGGGTACGCCCCGGCGAGTGGCATGTTGTTGGACCTGTTGAGGGAAATGGTTGACATAACCGACCGATCTGTCCGTTTTTCTTGGGCTAAGTACTCCGAAGCCGTGGAGGGTTATTTGATATACGACAAGGAAGGCGGCGTGATAGGCTGCTGGGAATACAGAGACAGTCCTCGTGTCCCGTTGTGTTCCGTACTGGATCAGCTGGTGATGACCGCTCCCTCTGAGGGGTCGCTGATGGGCAGCGTGGCCAGTCTGGTCGCCGCGGAACACAAAGGGCTGTCCCTGCTGGAAGAGGAGTTTAAGATGCCTGTCGTGTTAGTGGAAGTGGTCAGGCAATACGTCAACCCGGTCTGTTATGACCCGTTGGACCCGCGGACGGCCGGTGCATGGAGTCATCTTGACCCATACGACCAAGCTTGCCTACATGATTATATGTCCTTGCCCCTCCTTCACGTGCCCGGTGTTGGCATTGGTGAACCGTGGATGGATGAATGGGTTATCGCGAATAGACTAGTACCCCAGCGTGAAACCGAGCGCGACATGCAAATGCACAGGAAAACGCTTGCTACCATCCGCGAAAGTAAATACGAGTACTGGGAGGGAACAGTGGCTGAAGTAAACAGGAGGCTCCGTGTGTTCTTCCAAAGAGTCCGCGCTCTACTGGCCGAGCAGTAAAAAAATAATTAAACTGTCTTTTCCTCTGGTTCTTCGTGCGACAAACACTTGACTTCGTGCAAACGGGGATGGGCCAACTTGGCCACCTCTCCCCTGAAATCATTGGCCAAATTGGCCCATTTTCAAAGAGACTGATGTTTTCATAAATATCGGTCTCTTTGATAATTTCCTCGTTTGTTTTTTTTTCTTCGTTGCTTTTAATATCATTGAAAGCGTGGTCGACAAATGCTAGCTGTTTGTCCTACCTGTGGCGCCTGCTTTTTTGAAGGGCAACTGTACTGGTCGGGGACTTGTAAAAAGGGGGACCCTCGTGACTTAGCCTCCCTCGTGTGCCGCCCTTATGGTGACGGCGCCTGCATCAACCCCGCGCGAGACGTCCCCGGCGGAGACACTTGGGCGGAGCGGATGCGCTTCGTGGACAATTTCCTGGACGAGATTCTGTAAAAATAACTAAAAACTTTTTTTTTCTCTCTTGGTGAGTCAGTAAACTGAATGGACTCTGGCCGGGGAAACAAGCGCCGCCGGCTCGATGGCTCGACTGACTCTTTTGTGCTGCCGGGGGCCGGACAGAACGGCGACGTCCTCGTCTCGGACGGCGACGGGGGCGTGAGATGGGCGAGTGACGGCGCGCCGGGCCTCAGCAGTCACTTAATAGACTATGCCAACCCTCACCAAGTCACGGCCGCCCAGGTCGGAGCTCCTACTACTACCGCCTTCACCTCACACACGACGAACTACAACAACCCCCACCAAGTGTCGCTCGCGAATCTCGTGAACTCGTCGACGCTCAAGCTGACGGGGGCGGGCGGCGACAGCACGCTTTCCGCTCCGACTACTGGTTCTTCTTCGCTCAGGCTGCCGACCGCTCTACCAAGCAGCACGTCACTAGTGACTATCGGCGCCAGTGGCCAGCTCAGTCACACACAGCAACCTACGACCGAAGTGACAGGACCAGTCTGGCCGACCGCCTACAATAGCTGGACAGTCGTTTCGGGCACCTTGGCGACCGCGAATTCGTGGACTCTGGCGGCTTCTTCCTCGAACGCCAACTCCGACTACTGGGTGGACAAAGTTGTGCAGAACAACAACTTTTATTACTGGGCCTCTAATGGTGGGTATGTCAACGGTGTGGGCAGCCAGTGGATTAAGATATACAACCCGCGCAAGCACCGAATGTCCTCTATTGACATATGGGGTTCGCCTAACGGTAACACCTGGTCACCCAAACAAGTGTTGCTCCAGGGCTCTGATAACGACTCGACCTGGGTCGACCTAAACCGCTTTACTAGCCTAACTGGAGGCACTTACACACTGAACACGCTGACCCCCTCTGCTGGCAACAGCGCCTACAAGTACCACCGGCTTGTGGTCGAGCAGATCCAGGCCGTCGCAACTACCAGCTGCCAGATCGGCGGCCTTGTGCCGACGTTCGTGCCAGATTCTGCCCTGCTTACTCTCGCTGCCAGCACCGCGACCAACACAGGCTTCCTGACCGCGCTGACAATCAACACGGACCCTCCAGCGGCGACGTCGCTGGTGTCGCTAACACCGGCCGGGGCGCTGGGCGCTTCGTCGCTAAAGATACCGAGTTCGCTGCCTGGCAGCACTTCGTTAGTGACAGTGGACTCGGGAGGCCAGCTCGCGACAGGGGCGGCCAGCTCACTGTCTCTCAGCGGGGCGGGAGGCACCAGCACGCTTTCCGCTCCGGCTTCTGGCTCCTCTGCACTCCAGCTACCGACCGCCCTGCCTGGTAGCACTGCGTTAGTGACCCTTGATTCCAGCGGCCAGCTAGCGACAGGGGCGGCCAGCTCGTTATTCACCCAGTTAGCCTCCGCGCCGGCCCAGACTGCCGTTCTGAGCCTGACTTCTGCGGGGCAGATGGTGCCCCAGAGCACTTCCACCACGGTCGTGACTTCTGGCTCGGTGGCGCTGCCAACCTGGACTTCCATGTCGGCCTATACGCCTGCCACGGACCCTAACTGGGTGCTCAGCCACTCTTCCGCACAAGCAGGCCAGGAGAGCTATAGAGTTTTCGATGGTGTCGCTGCCAATGGCTGGACTAGCCTCGGCAACTACAACTCGGACGGGAGTATCAACACGACCAACAACGCCGTTACCAGCGTGGGCGGCAGCAACGTGTATGGCGAATACTTTACGCTCCAGCACCAGCGGCGCCGGTACAGGATCACGAGCTTCGCGTTGACCAACGGAGTTACTCTCAGTACCTCAACCAAAAGCTTTACGTTGGCGGGGTCGGACAATGGCAGTACTTGGACACTGGTCTGGTCCGGTAACTTCTCTTTTACCACGACGTCACAGACCCTGAACTCGAGCGCGCCCGCGTCGACCGCGTTCTATTACTACCACCGGTTTATTGTCACTTCGGTACATTCGAGTGCCGCGTCCGTCGTGGGGACCTTTGCGCCCGTCGTTGAGTCCGAGGGCGTGTCGGCCACTGCCACGGGCCTCACGGGCGTGGATTCGATCGTGTGCGGCAAAAACACGTTGAAGCTGCCGACCGCGCTGCCCTCCGCCGGCACGGATCGCGTGCTCCAAATCAACGACCTCGGCGAGTTCGAGCTGGGCACCTGGGACTACGGCCACTGGCTGTGCGAAACCGCGCTGACTTTTGCTAATGGTGCTACCAGGATCATGACTTACGACAACACGGTGAGAATCGCGCCTTCCTTCGGCAATATCACTCGCTTGACTAGCAACTCGGGCAACGCTTCTACCAGCTACACCACGTTCCAGAACACTTCGGGCATGACCAGGAAATGGCTCGTTGATGCCTGCATCAAATTCAAAAACACTGCCACTAGCAGTCCCATGAACGCCGAGGCCTGGGTCGAGAAGAGCGCTAGCAGGCCGGCCAGCAACGTGGCGATCGCGTCGGTGCGCTGGCTGAACTCTTCTGCCTTTAGCAACGGTACTTCTTTCAACGGGCAGTATACGACAGTGAATCTGTCTGGCGTAGCAGAAGTGGCCGCGAACGAGTACATCTGGATCGAGGTTACTGGAGGTACAGCAACTGCCGTAAACTACATGGCAAACGTCGGATCACAAGTCTGGGAAAGAGGCTTTGTGGCTATTACCGAGATCCCGGGCTAATTTTTTTTCTTTCGAGTCTGTATTTTTTAATTAAAAATGGACGCGTTACGACAAGCACTAGCCGAGAACGAGATCGAGCTGGCCACGTGCCTAGCCCGCCGCCGGATCCTGGCCGTAGAACGGGAGAAGTTACAGCTGCAGATCGCACTCTGTGAAAAGGTCTGTGGTTGTAGGGAGACGCGCCTGCAGATCAAGCAATTGATCCAGCAAGAAGAGGAAGCAGAGGCGGCCGCCGAGTCTGCCGCCCACGCGGCCGTCGAGGCCGAAATGGCATTAGAAGAGACGGTCGTAGAGCTGCCTGACACCATCAATGGCTAGAAGTCCTGGTCTAGGCCCCATTCATTTTGGCTGATTCATTGGCCGGTTACCGGGTTAGGTAGGATCTGGTGGCTGGCGGAGAATTTGTTCTGAAATAGAAACTTTCTGAATTTCTTATATACTTTCACTGTGACTTCTTTAGATTGTTTACTTGGAACAACGTTGATTATTACAGGCAAGACCCCTAAAACAAAATACTGCTGTGTAAATTAACTGTTAACCGTGGTCGTAACTTAAACTTGTAATGAGAAATCAGAAGATGTGCATGTAGACAAGACTATAAGAAACTGTAAATATGAGAAATGAGAAGATGTACATGTAGAAAAGACTGAAAAGCACATCAGATCGGATCCATAACTAAATTGATTATGGTGAACATGTATTATTTGTGAGCAGATAGGTGTTTAGCAGTTTTTTGAAAGAGGAAATAGCGTTAGTGTCTTGAGGATGGCTCTCTCCAGTTGTGTTTCTGATTTCGCTTTTGATTTCTCTTT
>WBZZ01000036.1:0-5000 GCA_019918135.1 Paulinella micropora
TCAAACAAAGCAAGTCTTTTGAAATTCGGGAAACAAGCGGCAGAGGATGCATTTATTACATTGATACATATGCAGTAGATGCACTTCAAATGCAAATACAAGTATAAATAGTAGCATATTTACGGCAATCAAACAGTGGTGAAAGTAATTTGCAGAAGTAGAAGCAGCTAATAGTAGTAAGATAGAAGTAATAGTCCAAGAAAAAAAAAACATAAACAGCAGAAGTAAAAGAAAAAATATTAACCACTAGCAGGAGTAGAAGCAGAAATAAAAGGAATTGTAAGTAAAGTAAAGAGAAGTAGTAGTCAGAAGTAAATGCAGAAAAAGTGGCAGTCAAACTAGAAGTAGTAGAGTAGTAGTTGTTGTAGTATCAGTAAATATCAAAGGAGTAAGGAGCATTAGAAATACATTTAGTAGGGAGAAAAAGTAGTGGCTAAGAAATATAATTATGTAAATATGTATATATATACAGTTCATTCCCAAGAAACCTGAATATTGTGTGCATATTGCATATTATAACATACATATACATAAAAATGTCATATATATATATATATATGTATGCGTATATATACATTTTTTGTTATGCCAATCATTGAATCCCCAATATGTATGCAGATACATGACATACTTAATATACTTAGCTTTTTTTGCAGTTGCATGCATATACATATATACATATATATATGTTACATATACATATACATATATATATATATATATATATTCGCCAATTCATTAAATTATGATATGCCACGTATGACCACACAGTTTTCTACCTTGATTTACGGCATAGCTTTTAACATAAATAGAAAAATAGTGTGCTTACTTGGCAATCAGAAATATATATAATATACATACCTGTACATGACTGCAAATTGGCCATGCGGAGGTTCCATCACCCGTGCCGGTGCAGGTTTGAGTAGACCCCCCAGATATCGCGTATCCTACAGCATTCATTGCTGCTGTAAGAATTCCTATCTTGCCTTTCTTGCAAAGTCCTTGCTTGCTTGGATTCGAGTTTGTTTCAGATGTTCATTATATTGATTGCATCAGTGCAAATCAGTTTTTGCTCATTTTGTGTTGTTGTTAGTTGCAACTAATGGAGTGCGTGGTTGGCCCATGTGAGCTCCAGCATTGAAGAGGGCGGACGTGCGACCGTTGTTGCAAGTGATGGTGCAGGTCTGCCCTGTGGTTTTGGTCCCGTCGCAAGTGCCAATGCCACCGTTGGATGGAGTACTGGCCACCGCGCAAGTCGCAGCTGCAACAAAATTTTTCAGGACCATTATCACAAAAAATAAGTCTTGCAGTCCATCTTGGAAAGCAAGCCGCAGAAGATGCCCTTGCTACATAGTAATCATATCAAGCAGATGCACTCCAAATGTAAATACAAACTAAAAACACAACACTCTCGCAGACAACCCGATACGTACGTACATTTTCACACAACATAAAGATGGATATGAATGTACTCTTTTTATTAAATATTATATAGATATAACGTATAGCCTGCTACATGCATATACAGTACATCCCAGCAATATTACATACGCACACGCAAGCACACAAATACAATATGCACGCTCACACACACGCATAGAATGATTATATATATATATATATATATGTATGTATGTAATATATAATACATATATGCAATATACGCATAGCTACTGATAATTTATATACGATATATATTTATGTATTAAACAAAAAAAATTTAAAAAAAAGGTTTATAGCATGTATAGGTGCATGCTATATATACGCATAGCTACGGATATTTATATGCGTTATTTCTTTTATGTGTATTTACAAATACTTAGGTTTGTAGCATGTATAGGTGCATTCATATATTATGCATATCAGTTTATCTGGCTGTGTTCTATAATATGTCGATTTATTTTATCCACGTTGGAATGTGTATACTTTGGAACACCTAGATTCACAGCAAAGAAAGGCTATTGAATACTAGCAGTAGTAGAAGCAGAAAGAAGTGGAAGTAGTAGTAAAAGGAAGTGTAAGTAGAAGTAGTCAGAAGTAAATGTAGAGAAAGTACTAAACGAAGTAGAGAGTACTTTTTTTTTTTTTTTTTTTTTTTTTTTTTTTTTTTTTTTTACATCTGTGAATATATACCATAAATATACGCTAATTCATAAATTACATGATAAATATAATATCATTTATGTATAATATGCTACGTATCACATGCCTAGATTTATAGCATAGCTTTTACATGTATATAGAAAAATAGTTAACAATTAGAAGTAAAAACAGTATATATACCTGCACATGACTGCGAATTGGGCCACGCAGAGCTCCCAACACCCGTGCCCGTGCAGGTTTGGGTAGACCCACCAGACACCGAGTATCCTACAACATTGATTGCTGCCGTAAGCATTCTTTTCTAGCTTGCGCCTCCTTGCTTGCTTGGATTCTATTTCTTCTCAGAAGTTCATGACAGTGATTGCATCAGTACAAATTAGTGTTCGCTTGTTTTGTGTTGTTACTAGTGATATGCCCGTTGCATGGAGTTGCATCTGCTGGAGTGCGTGGTCAGCACATGGGAGCTCTAGCATGGAGGAGAGCGGATGCGCGACCGTTGTTGCATGTGATGGTGCAGGTCTGCCCTGTAGTTTTGGTGCTGGTGCAAGTGTTAATGGCACCGTTGGATGGGGTGGCCAAGCTCGGACAATTCGCAGCTGCAACAAATTTTTCCAGGACAATTATCACGAAAAACAAGTCTTGGAGTTCATCTTCAGTAGCAAGCCGCAGAAGATACACTCGCTACACAGTAATTATATCAGCAGATACAACTCAAATGCAATTACAAACTCAACACACAACAACACAACACTCACAGAGACAAACCGATACATACGTACATATTCACATAACATAAACATGTATATGAATGTCATATATTTATGAAACATTATATAGACGTAACATATAGCCTGCTACGTATAGACAATACATCCCAGCATACACACACACACGCACGCACACAAATACATACACACACACACACGCACACACACGCACACACACACACACACACACACACACACACACACACACACATATATATATATATATATATATATATACATATACATACACACACACACACACACACATATATATATATATATATTTAATATTTGCATATTTGTATGTGTGTGTGATATATAATACACATATGTAATAATATTATACGCATAGCTTTTGATATTTATATACGTTATATATTTATATATATTAAAAAGTTAGGTCTGTAGCATGTTTAGGCGCGTATTGTATATATACGTTTTGCTATGGATGGTTATATATGTTATTTCTTTCATGTGCACTCAAAAACTTAGGTTTGTAGCATGTATAGGTGCATACATGTATATTATATATATGCCAGTTTATATAGCTTTGCTCTATAATATGCAGATTTATTTCATCCACGTTGGAATGCGTATACATTGAAATACTTAGATTCACAGCCTAGCTTTGAGCTCAAAAAGAAAAGTAGTGTATTTACTCAAGAGTTACGAACGTGTAGCATACCTACGCATGACTGGGAATTGGGAAATGCGCTTTGCTTGGGGCTCCAAGTCGAGCCCTGGCAGTACTGCTTCGCTCCACCAGATTGCGAGTATCCTGCAGCGCAGCAATCAAAGCCAGCATATTTAACCATCCGTCTTCTTGAGCCTACCTTGAGCCACTTGCTTGGATTCGATCTCATTTCAGATGTTGATGATAGTGCTTGCACCATTACTAGTAAATCTCAACTCTTGCTGTTTAGTCTTGAATTAATGGTTGTTAGTGATATGTCTGTTCGATGTAGTTGTAGCTACTGAAGAGCGAGGTTGGCCAAATACACGGTGCATTGTGGTTTGAATGCAGCGAGCATTCAACCTCTCATGCTAGCATTGAAAACTTAAAACTAATCTTCCGTGGAAACTATCACATTTAGATGCCAATTGTATTGAGATATCAATACAAATTGCATTCGGATTTCTATGCTAGCGTTCGAGACTTAGCAGCGTAGAAAAGCCATGCACGCATTAGAAAACCACGGCTGGCAGCAAGAGGGAAGGTGTGCTATGGGAGCTCTACATTGAGGACAGTGGGCACGACCGTTGTTGCAAGTGATGCTGCATTCGTTGCCTGTTTTTTTGTCGCTGGTGCACGTGCCTATCCCACCGTTGGATGGGATAGGCAAATTCGAACAATAAACTGCAAAAAAATCACAAAACTATTGCAGGATCGTTATTTATGCAACACACACACACAAACAGGCCTTTCAAGCGAGTCTTAGGAAACAAGCGGCAAAAAATGCAATTGCTACCTTGGTATCATATCTAGTATATGAACTAAAAAATGCAAAGAAAATTACAAACGCAACACTCACGCTGATGAAATCCGCCACTGCATGAACAGCAAGCAGTGTTCGCAGTTTGTCCGCCGGTCCCAACGCGGCTATTAGCAAAAGTGCCACAGTACATGGAAGGGTTGAAATCGTAGTAAGCACATCCGTTGCCGAGATCATCGAGCCATGAGGCAGTGTTGTCGCACCCTGCAAACCAAACAGTCAACATGCACCCACAAATACTTAGTCAAAAACAGGTTCACTACACAGGTTTGGCTGGTACTATGATGTTTAAATGATAAAAACAAACCAAAAAAACGATAGCACAAAAAACAGAAAATATAAAATACATACTTAAGTATATAGATAAATAGAAATATGATATACAGATAGATAGAAAGATATAAATATACAAGTAGGTAGGAAGGTAGATAGAAAGGTAGATAACAGATAGGAAGAACTATATATATATATATGTATATATAATTGTACATGTATATATATGTATACATATATATATTAGAAAAGATAGATAAGATAGATAGAGAGACGTCAGATAGATAGATAGATAGATAGATAGATAGATAGATAGATAGATAGATAGATAGATAGATAGATGGATAGATAGATGAGATATCGA
>WBZZ01000036.1:22500-27500 GCA_019918135.1 Paulinella micropora
CTATCTATCTATCTATCTATCTATCTATCTATCTATCTATCTATCTGTCTGTCTATCTATCTATCTATCTATCTATATATCTACATATCTATCTATCTATGTATCTCTATCTATCTATCCATCTATCTATCTATCTATCTATCTATCTCTCTATCTATCTATCTATCTATCTGTCTGTCTGTCTATCTATCTACTTATCTACTCATCTATCTATCTATCTATCTATCTATCTATCTATCTGTCTATCTATCTATCTATCTATCTATCTCACTTTTTATCTATCTATTTCCACTTCTATTTCCATTTCTGCTACTACTACTGCATTTATACTTCATCATATATGCTTACGTATGTGAATATGTATGTAGGTATGTGTCGGCTTATCGTCTTTATGTTTGCGTTTGTAGTTCTAGTTGCATTCAAGTGCATCTGCTATATGCTAGATATGATACCACTGTAGCAATTGCATCTTTTGCGGCTTGTTCCCAAAGAATTAATGGAAAGATGTTTGGTTTTGCGTGGTGATCATCCTGCAAAATTTTTGCGAATTTGTTGTAGTTTATTGTCCGGATTTGCCTATCCCATCCAACGGTGGGAGAGGCTCTTGCACCAGCGACAAAAAAACAGGCGAGGCATGCTGGATCTCATGCAACGACGGTCGTGCCCACTGTCCTCAATGCTAGAGCTCCCATAGCACACCTTCCCTCTTGCTGCCAGCCGTGGTTTTCTAATGCGTGCATTGCTTTTTGAATGTCAGCGTCGAAGAATATCTAAGTCTTGAATGCTAGCATTGAAACCCGAATGCATTGATATCTGAATGCAGTCGGCATCTAAATGTGAAAGCTAGCATAGAAGATGAGTTTTAAGTTGTTTATACTAGCATGAGAGGTTGAATGCTCACTACATTCAAACCACAATGCACCAGGCATTGGGCCAACCACGCTCTTCAGCAGCTGCAACTCCATCGAACAGACATATCACTAACAATAACATTAAACAACATTTACTAGTAATGATGCAAGAATTATCATCAACATCTGAAGAAAAAAAAAGAGATCAAATCCAAGCAAGTAAAGTAGGCTCAAGGTAGCCTCGACAAAGCGGAGGGTTAAATGTGCTCGCTTTGATCGCTGTTCTGCAGGATACTCGATATCTGGTGGAGGTTATCAGTACTGCCAGGGCGTCTCTTGGAAGTCAGGCCAATTCAAAAGCGCATATCCCAATTCCCAGTCATGTGTAGGTATGTGTTATACGTTTGTAATTCTTGGATAAATACACTATTTTTCTGTTTTGTATATGACGAAGCTTGTCATGCATTCCAACGTAGATGAAATAGCTATGTTAACTGATATTTTTTATAATATGTATGCACCCATACATGCTTCAAAGGGAGAGGTTTTTTAATACACATAAATATATAACGTATATAATTATGCATAGCTAAGCGTATATTTATATATATATATATATATAATTATTATATATATATATATGTATGTATGTGTATATATATATATGTATGCGTGTGTGTATTATATGATATATATATATAATATATATATATATATAATGTACATATATATATGTATATGTATATGTATGTATGTATGCACCTATACATGCAACAAAGCATAAATATATAACGTATATAAATCCATAGCTATGAGTGTAATAATATATATATATATATGTATGTATATATATATATATATAACATATGTATAATATGTATGCACCTATACGTGCCACAAACCTAAGTTTTTTCAATACGAATATATATGTATGCTGGAATGTACTGTATATGCATGCAGCAAGCAGTATGTTGTATCTATGTAATATTTCACAAGTAGATTACATTTATACATGTTTATGTATCCGTTTGTCTGCGTGAATGTTGTGTCTTTAGTTTGTATGTGTATTTCAGTGCCATTGCTTGATGCGCATGCATCTTCTGCGGTTTGCTTCCCAAGATAGACTGCAAGACTTGTTTTTTGTGATAATGGTCCTGGAAAAATTTGTTGCAGCTGCGACTTGCGCGGCGGCCAGTACTCCATCCAACGGTGGCATTGGCACTTGCGACGGCACCAAAAAGACAGGGCAGACCTGCACCATCACTTGCAACAACGGTCGCACGTCCACCCTCCTCAATGCTAGAGATCCCGTGGGCCGACCGCACTACAGCAGTTGCAACTCTATCGGACGGACATATTACTAATACCAGCACAAAACAAGCGAAAACTTTTTGTATTGATGCAATCACTGTAATGAACATCTGAAAAGAAAAATGAACAAACAAGGAAGGTGCAAGCTAAGCAAGAGAAGAATGCTTACAGAAGCAATAAATGCTGTAGGATACTCGGTGTCTGGTGGGTCTACTCAAACCTGCACTGGCACGGGTGGTGGGAGCTCTGCGTGGCCCCAGTCGCAGTCATGTGCAGGTATGTATAATATATATTTCTGATTGTCAAGCAACACACTATTTTTCTATGTATGTAAAACGCTGTGGTATAAATATAGGTATTAAAATGTATGAGCATACGTGGCATATTATAATTCAATAAATTGGCGTGTATATGTATATATATATATATGTATATATATATATAGTTTATATATGTATGTACATGTAAAATAATAATAATAATAATAAAAAATTGAAAAAAAAAACAAAAAAACAAAAAAAAACAGTGTTTAACTTATATACATATATACTCAAATTTCAAGCAATCGGCATATATATGTATATTTTATATGTATACATATATATATATATATATGTATATATATATATACATATATATATAGGCATATATATATATATACATATATATAGGCAATATGCACACAATATTCAGATGTGATGGGAATGTACTGTATATATAATATATTATATACATATATATATTATATTATATATATATATATATATATAATTACATTTCCAAGCCACTTCTTCTCCCTACTAAATGTATTTCTATTTCTTCCTATATATATGTATATATATATATATATAGTGTGTGCGTGTGTATGTATATATATGTATATATATGCAAATAACAATGTAACGGGGATTCAATAGGCATGCATATTATATATATATATATACATACATATATATATATATATGTATACACACACACACACATATGTATATATATATATATATATTATATATATATATATATATGAATATGCTCATAATATTCACGTTTGCTAGGGTACTGTATATGCATGCATGTCATCTGATATAGCTATGTATTGTTATGTATAAATGCTATACTAATATTCATGTTTATGTATGTGAATACGTATGCATCTGTTTGCCTGCGTGAGTGTTGTATGTGTAGTTGTATCTGCATTTGAGTGCATTTGATCTGGCCCTGCAAAATCTGTTGCAGCTGCGACTTGCGCGACCTTGGCCACCCCATCTAATGGTGCCATTAACACTTGCACCGGCACCAAAACCACAGGACAGACCTGCAGCATCACTTGCAACAACGGTCACGCGTCTTCCCTCCTCAATGCCAGAGCTCTCATGGGCCGAACACGCACTCCAGCAGTTGCAACTCCATCGGACAGGCATATTACTAATAACAACACAGAACAAGCGAAAATTTATTTGTACTGATGCCAATCACTGTAATGAACATCTGAAAAGAAAAACGAATCCAACCAAGCAAGACGGCGCAAGCTAAGCAAGAAAAGAATGCTTACGGCAGCAATCCATGTTGTAGGATACTCGGTGTCTGGTGGGTCTACTCAAACCTGCACGGGCACGGGTGTTGGGAGCTCTGCGTGGCCCAATTCGCAGTCATGTGCAGGTATATATACTATATATTTTTCTGATTGTTAAGTAAGCACAGTATTTTTGATATATATTTAAAAGCTATGCTATAAATCTAGGCATGCAAATGTATGAACGTACGTCGCATATTATGACTTTATAAATTTTCATACATTTAGTATATATTGCATGCAAATGTTCAACAAAAAAAAAAAAAAAAAAAAAAAAAAAAAAAAAAAAAAAAAAAAAAAAAAAACTATTTGATGCATCTGCATACATACTGGGAATTCAAATCCATGGGCATACATATGTATATTATATATCATATATATGTATATGTATATGCATATATATGTATATATGCAATATGTACACAGTTTCCAGATGTGTTGGGAAAGTACTGTACATACATATATTATACTAAGCCACTACTTCTTCTCCTACTAAATGTATTTCTACTTCTCCGTAATCCTTTTATATTTACTGATACTACCACAACTACTACTCTACTAAATCTAGTTCGACTATCACTTTTGGTACATTTACGGCTGACAACTACTTCTACTTACTTCTACTTACACGTCCCTTTACTGCTACTTAGTATGTTTGCATTTGAGTGTATCTGCTGGATATGTTATCAATGTAGTAAGTGCATCTTTTGCTGATTGTTTCCCAAAGAGCAAAAGACTTGGTTTGTTTTGATCATGATCCTGCAAAATGTTGCAGCTTCGACTTGTGCGACTTTGGCCACCCCATCCAACGGTGCCATTAACACTTGCACCGGCACCAAAACCACAGGGCAGACCTGCACCATCACTTGCAACGAAGGTCACGCTTCTTCCCTCCTCAATGCTAGAGCTCTCACGGGCCCCAGCAAATGCAATTCCATCGGACAGGCATATCACTAATAACAACACTACTACTGATACAAGCACTATCAGGAACATTTGAAAAGAGATCGAACCCAACCAAGTAAGTAGGTCCAAGCATGGAGAGAAG
This sequence comes from Paulinella micropora, assembly GCA_019918135.1. Classification (NCBI taxonomy): domain Eukaryota; phylum Cercozoa; class Imbricatea; order Euglyphida; family Paulinellidae; genus Paulinella; species Paulinella micropora. Next base: position 27,284 of record WBZZ01000036.1, read on the forward strand.
GGTGTGCTTGCATTGATCGCTGTTCTGTAGGATACACGGTGTCCGGTGGGGCTACTCAAACCTGCACGGGCACGGGTGTTGGGACCTCTGCATGGCCCAATTCGCAGTCATGTGTTGGTATGTACTGTATGTCTTCAACTCTTAAGTAAATACACTATTTTTCTTTTTACAATTAAAAGCTAGGCTGCACGTTTAGGCATTACATGTACATGCATAC
>WBZZ01000036.1:32500-42500 GCA_019918135.1 Paulinella micropora
CAAACTAGGGATATATAATGTTGATTACATATCTCCAAAAAATCTATTACACCCGCGGGTTCCATATAGAGATAGTAAGGGGTGTTTAAAGTGGGAGTTAAGAGATATGAAAGACCAATGGCTAACTTCAATAGATATTGAAGACATGGTTGAACTTGGCTACCAAGTCAAAATCATTTGTGGATATTACACTGAAGAAGCCGAACCTGTATTTAAAGAATATATTTCTGACTTATTCAAGAAAAAACAAAATTCAAAGAAAGGCACACCGCAGTATTTATTAGCAAAGTTATTTATGAATGCTTTATACGGAAAGACAATTCAAAGACTGATAAACTCAGTGAGTAAATATATTTCTAAAAATCACGAATATTGGAAATTCTGGGCTAAACATGTGATAACTGATATTGAAAAGTTTGAAGAGGCTAATGGTGAATTATGGTTAATCAGTGGTATTCCAAGAGATGAGCAAGAAAAAGAAGAAAAAATTACAAAACCAACTCATTACGGAGCATTTATCCTAGCATACAGCAGACGAATTATGTATAAGTATATGACTGAAGCCAATCCAAACAACGACCCCGACAGAGATTATTATTATACAGATACAGACAGCATTCAAAGTCATGTAAGAAACATTGAACGGATAAAGAGATTTAGAGATAAAACAATCGGCGGAATGGATGACGACCTTGGAACAGATTGTAAAATAATAAGAGGAATATGGGTAGCACCAAAATTATATATGTTGGAGTATGTAAAGAAAGGGGAAGAAAAAGGTAAAACTCATTTCCACTTTAGAGGAAAAGGTTTAGATTTGAAAAAGTTAAATTCAACCGCTTATGAATTAATGGATAAGGGCGAAAGTTTAACTAATACCAGAGACTTTATAATGAAGAAAATATATACTAGCAGAAACAGCAAACAACAACATATTGAACACTTTAGCATACACCACCAAAAGAATGTAGTAAAAGTAGTTAATAAAACAAGATGGTGCGGGCTTGAGTTTATCAACGAAAATGATAGTATCCCTTTCGGCTTCGTGTCCTCTCTTAAAAAATAAAATATCAAATAATTAATTTTTTTCCATAAAATTTTTTACCACTCTATATAGACCAATGACCACCCTCACCAGACTATCTGAAAAATTTGGACGACTTTCAATTGAGAAGAATAAGGAATTCTTTTCAGTAAGAGATATCCAACAGATGATTGACGAAGAAATTAAGGCAATTGAAAAAAGTAGAGAAGGCAAGCCAAAGGATACTTTTCCATTTGGTAAGTATAAAGGTAAGAAAATTCAAGATATAGCGGTTATTGATAAGCCATATCTTGAATGGGTTATGAAACAGCCGTGGTTTGATAAATTTACAGACATTAAAAGTGAAGTAAAAAAAATATTTATAATAAAAATTATTTTGTAGTATATATACCTATGACCTAAGCACCAAGCAGGACTACTTGAACGAAATTGAAAAATGGAACCTTGGAGGTGAAATAAAAAAGCCGACCATTAAATGGACAAAGCCCGACATTGTTTCTTTCTATGAGCAATACAAGCCAAGGGACGATAATGTTAAAGTAGTTATTCCGTTAGAGGAGACATTGACGAAAATGATGGAGAAAGAGAGCACTCCTTTTAAGGCGAGTGATTTAAAAGAGACAGGTATCACAGAAATAAAGGCTAATGTAGGTGAAGAAATAGCAAATGTTTCATGTACAGAAGAAGGATGTGTATTAAGGAAAGCGAGCGATGTTATTCGTGTTGTAAAAGGTAATGTTAAAAAAATAATACCAAAAAAGATAAAGTAAATGATATTTCGTATTAGTTCTTTTTTTGCTTTATTGGTCCTCTATAAAATTAACAATAACATTAATATTACTACCAGCCCCAGCCGACACAGCCTTCTGTGTGAATGTCAAAATATCACTCGGTGTTAATTGAATGTCATAAGTTCTGAGATTAATCTGTTGTGTTGAGGTAGCATTTACATAAAGTTTAAAAATTGTTGTTCCATTCGCTACAGCGGTTGCTTTAGTATCTATATCTACGATTGAAGTTTTAGCATCCACATCAACAAAACCAGCCCCCGTCAGTGTTCCGTTCAATATCATTTTTACAATATTTGATTTTGTATCCTCATTAGTAATACTTATTAATGAAGGAAAGACATTTGAATAATTGGTTAGACTATTGTTGAATAGTGCTTTATTCCTGATACTTAAAATGGGGCTTTCGGTTGTGCTTGTTTTTTCGTCTCCTTCCGCCGTATTTGTAATACTTGTATTAATAGTGTTGGAGCCTTCAACAAACAAACTACAACTAGCAGTTTTTAAAATTTGTATCCCTTCACCTCCATTAGCATTAAATATACCCGCAGAAAATGGTAAAGTTGTATTTCGCAGACTTACACCTGTATGAGCATTCGCATACTTAATTGTATGGACTAATTGAAATTCGCCCGTCTTTGGATTTTCAATAGAAAACTTAATAGCACCAAAGCCTAAATATTGAAATTGAATTTGAAATACATTTCCTTTACTCCAATCCATAAGTGGCATATCGCCCGTCCCGTCGCACGGGTCGCTCCAGTCTTCTTGTTGAATAAATTGTCAACTCCTGCTATTGAATGAAGAATGTGCATTCCTGCAGCATCATCCATAAAGAAATAGAAACCGTTGTTGACATCACTTTCTCCTATTCCAATAAATGATTGATAGCCTTCGGCTTCATCTATATCCCATAAGGCAGTAAAACGACACATAATTCCAGTGCCTGTTCTGTATTTTATTCTTTTTTTACTTACCATTACTGCTTGTGATGTATCATCAGCAGTTGTTTTCAATTCAGCCATATTATCCAAAAATGACACAGATGATTTTATTTCTGTTTTTGTCCATACCCTTGTATTAATGGTATATGGAAAGATTTCTTGTAATACTGGTGTTAATTGTGCAGTAGTTGTTTCACCGAAAGCGGTTTTCATATTATTGGTTTCAACATGTCCATCATATCCGACTTTGACATTTACAAAATCTCCGTCAGGATTTTGCGCGACCAAATTTCTCTGGTGGGACATTGTATATAAACAAAAAAATATTTTTTATATTTATTATTCTTTTTATTTTTCTTTCTCTTTTTTGAGTTTGTAAGTGGTTTTTCAAAAAGCACTTACGACATTAAAATTTCAATTCCCTTCACAAGCACACTTCGTTGAAGGATAGCATAAGTGTAGTGATTGAGATTAGTTATACCACCACCACTCGCATCAGGGCCCGTACTGCCGACAAATTCATATCGCCTCTCTGTGTCTAGGCTTAGACCGCTCACCTCATAGCCGTCGGTATCCTTATCGCACAGAGGACGGTTATTGTCCCAAGTATCTACATGAAACCAATTGTAATGATAGACATCGCTGTTTAGAATAGCACTTCCCTTTAACTTATCTTTCAAAATCATATAGTCCTCATTTTCCTTTGTGTCAATATCAAACTGCTGGAGACGAGAGCCGTCAAGGGTTGTATAGTATTTTAAAACCTTTACACCAGCTCTGTTGTCATTATCAAAAGAAGTATTAGCACTCTCAGTGAAATGAAAGGCTGAAGTATAAATACGACGAATTCTTTCACCCTGCGATCGATTCATCTTAATAACATAATTTTGACTTTGTGTTGATAGGCTCTGCTTCCAAGCGATAGGATACTCAATCTTAAATGGAAAGCCTTCACCCGCAATCTTTTGCTTGACACCAAGGATGACATTTGGGTCAGTCTCAACAGCAAGGAATAGATTTAGGTTAGAGACGATAGCGCCAGAGGTTGTAGCGGCAGCACCAGTGGCAATAGAACTTACATTAGTGCCATAGAATGAAGAGCGGTTGGTTTCAGCCCAAACAATCCGCAAATCCAAAATTTCATTAAATCCAATAGTCTTATCCAGTTCAAAAATAGTGCCAAACAGCATACCCAAAGGAAACTTAACATTAATAACAGGGGTGGCAGTATTATCACCCCCACCTTCAAAATACTTAGCCTCCTCAAAAGGAACATTTACCAAACTATAATTTCCAGCAGTGCTATCTGCGAGAGCGGTATCATCGTGGCGACGAGCATTAACAAGAGGCACTTTGTAGTATGTTTGAATAGCATCCCTAACAGCATCATAAGTCGCACCAGTAGTAATCGCCCCCCTTTCGCTACGGTTCCAATTTCAACTTTTCCAGCATTACACTTTTGAAGCATAGCACCACTACCAACACCAGCACCATGATTTTCAAGTGCCATAAATTTTTCATATTTAATCTCTGGTTTCCAGATCATCTTAGTGTAATTACCCACATGTTGAAGATTACACAAATACTGCCCGCTTCGGCTTCGCAATTCAATAGTTTTAATCATAGACAGACAATCCATATAGATACGATTGTAGCGATTAGCACCACCCGCACCAGACGGAGTGTAAGTAAATCGCAACACACTCCTCGCAAGGTTCAAAGGACGAGTAGGAATTTCAAATGTGTTTTCCATACCACCAGCAGTAGTAAGTGCGACAGGTTGCGAGCCTTCACGGGTGGTAAGTTTAGTTAGTTCATACTTACCAGTGAGCAGTTCCTTAGTCTGATGGACTAGTTCTCCTCCGTATTGGACAGGCATTTTTTGTTTTTTGAAGTAGTGTAAATTAACTAATTCACCAGAATATATTTATAGAAAAAAATAAATAATTCAAAATAATTACCTCGCTTTCAACAAATTGAAAAATGAATTAAATAAACTAAAATAATTAGTTTCACGATAAAACAATAATGTCATAACGATACCCAAACCATTAAGATTAATCGCTTGGTCGTTTTCGTCCGTCAAGTAAAACCTGAATACATTGTTTGAATTAGCGGACAATGTTTTACCATACTCAGACCCGCTTCCATCATAAATGACTGAACCAAAAGGAATTTCGTTGGCTGTGTATATTTCTTGTAGCACATGATTATCACCTTCATTCACCAAATCCGATTGAAGATACAAAGTTTTTTCACCAGTTAAAATAATTACATTTGGAGATTTAATAAAATCATTAGCAAAGAAATATGTTGAATTTCTATCAAAACCCATAACTTCATGAATACGTCTATCATCATCAAATATAAACCGCGGTTGAATACCTCCGTTATTTGAAACACTGAATGTTAATTTGCCATCCTCGGGGTCTGTGTTGGTATTATTACTAGATACCACATAAGTATAGTCATTTGGGCTGACTGCCGTCAATATCTCAGATAGTTTATTTTTTAAGTTGTTCATTGTGTAGTTGCCCTCAGGTATTGTAATTAAAGCCTCATATCCGTCTTCGGACAATGTAAAAGTATTATATGGTGAAGCCACAGAGTAATACGACTTCGGTACATAAATATGAAGAATTTTGCAGTGAGTCGGATTGTCTAGTGATTTTAAGTTTATCTCGTGTGTAAAGTCGCTGTCTGAACCCGTTATTCTATTTTTACTATTAATGTAATAGATACCACTTGACCTGCCCCCTTTGTACTCCATTGATATTTTAGAATTGCGTTTCGTGCTCCGCACTCTCACTTATTCTAAAATATCGTTTTTTCTTTTTCAAAAAAATTAATCGGTTTTCGATGGTTATCAACAAACGAGAATGAGTGAAACGAATGAGAGTGTAGTTGATAACTATCTTTCAAATGTATGTATCAAAATGACCATATCCGTGCTGTGCTTTTAATTTTTCCACTTCATCTTCTTTTAAATCTGTATAGCCACTAGCAAATTTAAAGCGGTTGCCTTTACTACGTTGGAGGAGGAAGTTCATACTATGCCATCCACATGTGTCGCTCGCACTCTGCTCTTTTACTTGATTGACCTTCATCAATAAATAACTATCTGGGTGGCTTTTATCTATTAGTTGTTTCATTTGTTGTTGAAAATCTTCCGTTGGTTGGTAAAGTGCTAATGGGTCATAGACTTCAACACTCCTGTCTTTATCCAGACTTACCCATATAGCAATCCAATGAGACCCTGATTGATTGTGATTGTCCAAATTCATAATAAATCCATATCGCTTTCTTTTTTCTGGATTTAGTTTGTAGATTTCATCACTTGCTATCGCTCCGAGATACCATCCATATTTTTTCATTATGTTGTCTATTTCATTAGTCATTAGTCCCCGCCCCTCACCCTCTTGCTGGGGGTCTGGTTGCTGTGTGTCGGGCTGTGGCTCCTCTTGCTGTGGCTCCTCTTGCGTGACAGCTTCTCAGTCGGCGACGAGTTCGGTGAGCGTGACGGCTTCCCAGTCGGCGACCAGCTCAGTGAGCGTGACGGCTTCTCAGTCAGCGACGAGGTCGGTGAGCGTGACGGCCTCTCAGTCGGCGACCAGCTCAGTGAGGGTGACGGCTTCGGTGACGCGCTCGGTGAGCGTGACGGCTTCCCAGTCGGCGACCAGCTCAGTGAGCGTGACGGCTTCTCAGTCAGCGACGAGCTCGGTGAGCGTGACGGCTTCCCAGTCAGCGACCAGCTCAGTGAGCGTGACTGCTTCTCAGTCAGCAACGAGCTCGGTGAGCGTGACGGCTTCGGCGACCATCTCAGTGAGCGTGACTGCTTCTAATTTTGCGACGAGTTTGATGAGCGTGACTGCTTCTCAGTCGTCGACGAGCTCGGTGAGCGTGACGGCTTCTCAGTCGGCGACGAGCTCGGTGAGCAGATAAATGGACAGATGGATAGATAGATAGATATATTTGATCTATGGGCATTGCATCCCACCAGGGTGTGTACCGTAAGGAAATGCTGGGAATACAAGCCGAGGTCGCGGTAGATCACGCTCAATGTGTGAGGATCCACCCTGTCTCCTTAGCTTCATCATCCCTTTGCGCATTACGTTCCCATTGTTGAGAGCCCGCTGTCTTCTGTTTGTCCAACGGCGCGCCAGGAATGCGCATTCAAAGCAGTAGATCAGCGGTGGGCACAACCCGTCGTCATTATAGGAGGGATATATGTGCACGCAAGACAGGCTTGCCAGCAGCACGCCCCTCGGGCGATAGATAGATAGATAGATAGATAGATAGATAGATAGATAGATAGATAGATAGATAGATAGATAGATAGATAGATAGATAGATAGATACATAGATAGATAGATAGATAGATAGATAGATAGATAGATAGATAGATAGATAGATAGATGAATAGCTATAGATAGTTTTTTATAGATAGATAGATAGATAGATAGATAGATAGATAGATAGATAGATAGATAGATAGATAGATAGATAGATAGATAGATAGATAGATAGATAGATAGATAGATAGATAGATAGATAGATAGATGAGATGTCAGAAAAAAGGAGCGTCTGATTTCGTCAACCAAGGAAGTCTGTGGGTAAAGCATTAACCCGATGCCCAGCTAAGCCGTGATGTTTGCACCGAAGGGACTGATACAGGTGATACCAAACCTCCCTAGTACCAGGCGGGGCCAGGGCTCGTTCCATAAGCGCCCCTTGCAGAACGAGCTCCCACCTCCATTACAGAGGACCCAGTAAGCAGATGGAGTTTCGAGACTGTTCGACAGTCTAGCATAAACCGACAGAGCACTGTGGGTTTTATTCCGGGCTCAACAAGCGAGAAAGGGCACCCTGAGGGAACAGGATTGTGCTTCCCGTCGCTATTTCGGCATGTGACTTATAGGCGTATGGCTAGGCACACATAAGGCACCCCACCACGGGCCCAGCACACCCACACCATCCCCTAATTCTCTGTCTGTCGACAGATGGCACCCATTTCAAAAAACCAAGCCCAAGGGAGGGTCAGTGACACCTCAAGTGGCCTTGGTTCACTTCGTGGAGTAAGTGATGAGATCAACTGATGAGATATCGACTAATGTCAGAAAAAAGGAGCTTCTGATTTCGTCAACCAAGGAAGTCTGTGGGTAAAGTATTAACCCGATGCCCAGCTAAGCCGTGATGTTTGCAAGATAGATAGATAGATAGATAGATAGATAGATAGATAGATAGATAGATAGATAGATAGATAGATAGATAGATAGATAGATAGATAGATAGATAGATAGATAGATAGATAGATAGATAGATAGATAGATAGATAGATTTTTTTTTTGTTTTTTTTTTTTGTTTCAATCTTTCTTGTTTTCAGTCGCAGAGTCTCTTCTCTCTCATTATCAGACTCTTTCTTTCGTTGCATATGGTATGTACACAACCCACTGCCCTCCACACACCCCCCCCACACACACACACACCCCCCCCCCCCCCCGCCCCCCAACCCCCGTTTGTAGATAGATAGATAGACAGGCAGACAGATAGATAGACAATAGACGGACAGATTGACAGACGCATATACAGAATAGATAGATAGATAGATATATAGGTAGATAGATAGATAGATAGATAGATAGATAGATAGATAGATAGATAGATAGATAGATAGATAGATAGATAGATAGATAGATGGATGGATAAATAGATAGATAGATACTTCTTCATTTTTCTGTCTCCTAGGCCGGTACACTAGGCGGATCTTTTTCAAAGCCCTCTTCTTCAAAAGCCTCAAGAGCACTCAACATTTCCCTGAGTGTAGTATTTACAGTAATACCTGCGCTAGCTATCATCTTTTGCGTTTACAAGCGCAAACTGATCACCCGGAATTGGAGACCTAGTAGTCCTGAGAAGCAGCAGAGGGCCGAGTCCTCCACTAGTCATAAGCCGAATCATCGTTTCTGGCGCTTGCAGCATGAGCCGTCGCACCCTACAGTGGAAGCGGTACATGCAAGGGCTCAGTCCCCCACTAGTCCCAGTCATCGGCGGCCCTTCCGGTTCTGGCAGTCCAAGCAAAAGCTTCCGACCCCTATGTTGGAAAAGGTACGTGCAAGGGCCCATAATTTCTTTTAAGACGTACGAAAACATTGTCAAAACATATGGAAAATTCTCAATGCACCGGGCCCACAATTTTCTTTCAAGATGCGCCTCAAAACCTCACAATTCGGTATCGTTGGCATTGCGAGAGGCCTAGTTGCGCATCTAGGAGGGCTTGGCCCACCTGGGCACTTGAGTTATCAGAAATTTCAAAAATTTTCGCTCTGGTCTATCTTTTTTTTTTTTTTTTTTTTTTTTTTGTCAGTGGCACGAGGAGGGGGGGGGGGGGGGAATTTTTTACCATATATATGTAATGTATTTGTTTTGATTATTGTGCAGGCGTGCGATGTGGTGCTCCAATTGCCCGTGCCTGCGAACGAGACCAATGAGATTGTCCCTCCCCCCTCAGAGATTGTAACCCCCCCCCCCCCCCCTTCCCCCCCATTCCTCCCTCTCCCCCAACCCACCCACCCTGCCGCATCAGGACCCTCCCTTCAGATATTGGGTTTTGGCCACTAGGATCCTAGCTAGAATACACGTCAGGGGCTAATACTATCCTGCATGCGGGAAGGCTGAACTTTTATCAAAAGACCCAAACTGTTCGTTCGAGCGATCTAGCAGATGGGAAGCTGATACTTGTCTAGCACATATTAGAAGGGGGCGGGGGGGGGGGGGGGGGAGCGTGAATAATGAATACACGATTTTAGTGTGATATTTGCGTTCGGCATCTATCCCGCGTTGTTTTGCCAAATGTCGCCCGTCCCAAGAAATGGATTTGGGCATAAGAGGCTGACCAGTGCAATCGCGGTTGGCAGAGGAGCTGAACTCGAAGTTGTAGCGCAACACCCCTGTAGCAATCATAGAGCTCATGTGGTGGAATAAATGTCCATTGTCCGAAGGGAACTTGTTGTAGTTTGCTGTCATAATCCACAACAGGTTCCAGATGCGAGTCTTCAGCATGGCACTCCTGGCTCGATGGGCTGTCAACTAAAGGAAGATGTCATAGCTGCTGGCACGCCAGCTCGTCACCATAACAACAATTATGCGCCTTTTTCACAAAATATGGAACCCGTACCGCCAGGGTGTGTATGGTGAAGTCTTGGCGAGGCTCCTGGACCGCAAAA
>WBZZ01000037.1:0-5000 GCA_019918135.1 Paulinella micropora
ACCAGCTAGGCGCCATCACAGAGTTTCAATTGCAGCCCGTCACAGTGCAAGCCTCGAGTGGTACCCGCCGTCGACTGGCAGCTACGTCCAACGCGCAGACTTTAACGGCGCAGTATATGATGGACACAGATCTGACAACCGCTTTGTTCAATAATGATGCTGTTGGTGCAATCAATGTGATTCAAACCGTCATGCAATATTTGGCGAAGTACCCGACCACCGATGCAACGGCGCTGGCAGAGCGCGCGCTCATTCGCAACGATGGTTTTGATGCCATATATTCTGTGCGAGAGAAGGTCGCAGATGCACTCAGCAACCAAGAAATTCAAATGAACGCGGTCCAGACCATCGTCAATGTCCCCGCAGAGCTAAATGCGCAGTCACGCAGCCTAGCTCTTGGTTTGGTCGAAGTGTTGCTCAAAACGCAGAAAGGCGCCACTACTTCCGTGTCCGTGGCTGATGCTGCGTACGTCAGTGTGGCGCATGTATCTCTAAGTCTGGACTTGGCATATGCGGCGGACCCAACCAACTCCACCAAGTGGGGCAGTCAAAACCTGGCCCTGGTGAACGCCATCACATCCTCCACCTCCACTATCGCTTTCATTTACGGGCGTAACCGTGCTTACTTGGAGAATTCCACTCTCCAGTCGGGCAACATGTACAGCATATTTCAAAGGCGGCGCGGGGGAAGGTTGGCAGCGGGTGTTCTGCAGCTCCCTGGTACCAATGCAAGTGTATTTTTGCCGCCACTGCCGAACTCTCCTCAGGATATTGTTGTCACTATTTTGGAGCAGCCGGACATATACAGTCGTTCCGTTAGCAGCGATAACGCTTCTGCTGGTAGTTCCGGTCGAATCTCCAACGTAACCGTGTCTACCGTTGTGAACGCTGCGACTAGCGCGGTGTACAAGGTCGCCAACCTGACGGATCCCGTCGGGGTGGTGATCACCATCCCGCACGCGCCGATCCCGTTCGTGCAAGCGAGTCGCGCTGGAAAGGGGTCGTGCCAAACCACTACAGGTGAAGGTTCAGGTAGTTTCGAGGGGGTCAATCGTCTCTGTGATTACTTGACGGAGAGCTCGTTTGCGCTAGCAAATTCTTCACGTGTCTGGGAAGACAAATGTACCTACGACTTCCAAGCCTCAACTGAAACGTACACGGTGTGCAGTTGCAATCACATGAGTATTTTCTCAGTCGATACTGGCTCCTTTGAAACCGTTTCAAGTCCTCTGGCTGCAGCAGATTTCACTTCCGTTACTATGGACGCCATCATGGACACTCCTGCCACCTTGATTGGGTTGTGTGTGATCATCGGTCTGTATTTGCTCTGTCTTCCTCTAGCATACGCTAGAGACCGTGCTCGTGAGAACATGAACACAAATGAAATAGCAAAGTTGCGTTCGAAGTGGATAACTCAAGCCCAAGAGGACAATGAAGAAGGCACATCGTTTATGACTGCTTATTTACGTAGCTTGCAGACAGATCATTTTTACATCGCGACTGTGAGTGCGCCTTATGCCCAAGCGTACGACTCTGTGTCACACCTGACGCTGCTGGTGACTGTCCTGTTGTCATTTATGGCCATCGCTGCAATATTCTTCGGCTTACAGACTACGATGTCGGCCGGTCAGGTGGCGATCATTGGTGCGTCGATAATGATCATCCCAACCCAGTTCCTCATCTTCTTGCTGTCTCGATCTCACCGCAACCTCAGCCCCAAGCAGCACTTCGACTACAGAGTCAGATATCTGCAAGCGCAAAAGGAGGGTTACAGTACCCCCAGCGAGCCGTTTCTGATTTGGTCGTGGTGTGGCTTTGTGTTCTGCGTGATGTTCATAATTGCAGCGGCGGCACTCATGTTGATCTACGGTGCGCAATTCGAGAAGACCCGTGGTGAAGTGTCCTATTTTGATGCGCTCTCCAATACCTTCCTGACGGGCCATCAGCTGCAAGTTGCCTACCTGGACGCTTCCGAGTGTCGCGCCGCATGTGTGGCAGACGAAAACTGCCATGGCGTCATGTTCCGCAAAAAAGACTGCCGCTGTGTCTTGGTTGCGGAAGGTGGCAGCGTGTTCAGCGATGGTTGGACGGCCCAGGTCGCAGTTCCTGCCCAAAACACTCCTCAAGCCTGGGCGATATCGTTTGCGCTCATGGTCGTGTTCGACTTCTTCATCTTCCAACCTCTTATCACTCTTCTCGGTCTCCTTTGTCTTCGATTGAGGGCCCGGTATGTGAGAGACCTGGAATATGATTCTATTGACGTTATGGGGGTTGGTGGAAATAAGAAGGGAAGACGAGTTACAGATGATAATTTGGGTATTGGCTTCAAGGCACAAGGACGTGAGGAGGCAGTTGAGGACGACGACGACGACGAAGGGAAGCACAGACGCAACTCTATGCCTGGTTTGGTGGCCAAAGGGCCGGAGGACGAAGCTCTGGAGCGCTCTGGTTCCGGCAGCGCCTTCTTTCCCTCGTTGGGTCTTGGGATCGTCACCGCATCGGTGCCACATGACGAAGAGGACGAGGAACCTTTCGAAGAGGAGCGCCCAGATGCAGACATGGATGCAGGCCAGCCTGGAGATGGCGCTCCCGAAGGTGAAAGAGTATCCCAACAGATGTTGCAGCGCAAGCCGGACGAGATCTACGGCTCGAACATGGAGCTGTTCGGTCAGCAGGAGCACGCGCTACAAAGCCCAGAGATTGACGAGGAGGAGCGAGGTGAATCTGGCGTCTTCAAGAGTCGCTACTCACAGTCGCTCACCTCGGAGAAGGATGCCTTCCGCAAATCGTTGATCGACGAAGAGGACGAGAAAGGTGTCGTACCGGCAGCTCAGCGAAAGAGAGAAGAGGAGGAACTCGCCGAAATGGCAGCTATTGCTGCATCGGAGACTTACGATGCGTTGGAACAAGGAAACACGGAAGGAGAACCTCAAGCTGAAGACTTTGCACGACAGTCCATTCCTGATTACGGCCAGGTGGAAGGTATTCCAGACATCTCTCCAGAAGAGGCAGCCGCACAGGCGGCGCAGATCAAACAGGAGGCTGAGGAGGCCGCCAGAGCTTTGCAGGAAGCCCAGCAGGCTCAGCGCGTGGCGGAAGAGCGCGCCCAGGCAGCTCGTGTGGCAGCGGTCTTAGCGGAACAAGAAAGAGCCAAGGAGGAGGCGCGCTTAGCTATTCTTAAGGCATCTCGCGAACGAGCTGAGGCCGAGGAAAGAGAGGCTAAGGCACAAGCTGAGAGGGAACGGAAGGAAAGAGAAGCGGCTGCCGCTGCGAAAGCCGAGGAAGAGGCTCAGCAGAAGAGTGAGGCGAAGAAGGAGACGAAGAAACAGACCAAGACGGTAGCAACACAGACCAAGACGACAGCAACCCCTAAGAAGACTGCAAAGACTCCTCAGCAGAGTGGCGCGGAAGAAGGATATATGTCAGCGGCATCTCCTCGCGACCCACAGCGCGCGAGTATGAGGGCTCCGAAGCCCAAAGGCAAGAAGATTGCCAAATACAAGGAGAAGATTGAGAGCACACCTGGCAAGCCAGAACCCAAGGCAAGAGGCAAGCAATGCCCAACGTGCACGTTTGAAAACAAGCCTGGTGCAACCTTCTGTGAGGTGTGCCGAGACACTTTGTAAGCAATGGAGCTACGTTGAAAGAAGAAAAAAGCAATTAATTAATTAATAGAGAGAAAAAGGTCAAATAATCGACGAAGCCTGTGTTTGCCTGGTAGTGTGATGGCTCAGCACGTACAAGCGAACACTTACCAGAATTGTTTTGTATAATAGAAATAACACAGCTTCGTTTTCATACATCGATCATACAACTGAACTGCTCGTAGAACTGAAAGTCGTTGACAGACTTGATGTTTCCTCTCTCTAGTTACTGATGTTAATGTGTGAATCGAAAAGCAGACACTGCAACTTGGGGAAATTCCTAAAATTTTCAACACATTTGTATGTTAACGTTCATTAAAATTATTAATATGAAGATTTCGGGTCCGGCAGAGCCGAGGTGTAATAGATGTAGTTAGAGAGGTGTTTTGGCCCGCAGGGCATGTGTACCTGAAGCAGTTGGGGGGGGGGGGGGGGGGGGGCAACGCCAACCCCGCCTAGCCGCGCTGTCGCAGGGCATGTGTACCTGAAGAAGTGGGGGGGGGGGCAACGTCGACCCCACCTCGCAGCGCTGTCGCGCGGCTAGGCGGGGTCGGCGTAGTAGGGGGCCCCTTTGCAGTTTATGACACTTAATTTTACACAAACACTATGGTTTTATTAAATTTAATTTTACACAAACACTATTGAAGAGAAGATGATACTTGCCATTGCTTTTCGTGTAGCCTACGGTAGAAGAGCTGAAATGGAAGCATGCAAGAAGGCAGCTAAACATCAGTAAAATTAATAAGGAAACCAAACATCTGTTTGACACTTGAATGTACCCAGTAATATTAATATTAATTCAGTTTTATTCAAGTATTAATAGTAGTATTAATAATTTTATTAATATCTTAAATTAGACGGATGTAATCAATTTCCTTTTTATCACTATTACTTAATTTCAGTCCTGAACTTTAGTATTTCCATATTATTACCTTTATTAAGTAATTCCTCTTAATTTCTGGAATGTCTGAACCATCACCTAGTGTAGTTCCAGTTTTGAGTAGTGACGTGTCACTTTTCCTTCCTTTCATCAAAGGCCAATTACTAATTAAAAGATTGTCTCTGTATTCAGCCTAGTGACTTGTCTCTTTATTAATAGTGTGACTGGACACTTTGCTTCACCGCCAAGAACTCCACTGCGTTATTCCCATATTAATAGTACTGAGAATTATCAATATTAATTCAGTTTTAGTCAAGTAGTAATACTAATAATTTTATCTTAATTAGACAAAACGTTCCTAGTCTGTCCTGAATTACTGACAGTTAGCCTACGGTGTCGTGATCCCCTGATGATTAACAATCCGCACGTTCAAACTTAATATTGTAAGGCGCTGACAGTGTGCGCATGATGCTGAT
>WBZZ01000038.1:7500-12500 GCA_019918135.1 Paulinella micropora
CGGCAAGAGAAATTTACGTGTTGTGGGAAGCGAAGCAGAAGAGACTGAGAAAGGAACGTAGGAAGGAGAAAGAGAGGAAGAGAGAGGATAAGGGAGCGAATCTACTGTTTGGAGAGGGAGAGGGAGGAGAGAAGGGAGAAAAGAGAGAGAAGAACAAGAAATTGACTAAGAACGGGAAGGGCAAGGGCAACAAGAATGGAAGTGATAGTTCAGAGCAGGAGTGGTGGCTGACAGCGACATGCTATAACTGCTACCAGACTGGACACACAAAGCGTTTTTTCCCCAAACAAAAGTCAGGCCCCAACGAACTAGTCCAAAGTCAGCTCACTCTAACTCCACAAAGGGGAAGCAGAGAGACAAGAGTGGCAAGTTTAGAAAGAAAGGAGCCAAAGGAGTCATTCTTATAAGGGGAGAAGTAGGAGAGGAGGGTGAAGAGGAAGAAGGAGACAAGTCTGAAAGAAGACAGCTCAGAAGAAGAAGAGTATGGGCTAGTCATGATGGAGGGTGCAGAAGAAGCAATGGAGGGAAACATTGAAAGTGGGGAAAGCATTATTGCTCGTGAAGCAGAGCAAGAGGGCGAGGAGGATAGTGAGCCTCCGAAGGAGCAAAGTGACAACAAACCCTTAGATCAACCCGCAAGAGCCCGTGGGGGGGGGGGGGGGGGGGGAACTGTCGAGTGCTCCATTGGCTCGAAACACACTCCGAGACAGACCCCACAACCCTCCACCCCGCACTCTCACTAGTGCTCAACACCTCGACACCTCTACAACAACCACTCCTGCCCTCACAACCTCACGAGACACACAACGTGTGCAACCCTCGCCATTGCAACTAGAGACAGTGTAGAGTCACAGACAGAGCAGACAAGCGAAACACACACACACGAAACACCTGTGGGGAAGAGCAGTAAAAGAGACACAGAACACGGAAAGGTAACAAGCCTTTAAGAGAATAAGTGAGCAGCTGAACAACCTGTGTATTTTGGATGATGAAACGGGAGATGTCGTGATGATGAGAAAGAAGGAAGGAGAGAGAGTAGCAGAGGCAGATGGACTGTTGACAGATGTGTTTTGGGCTGTGAACGAAATATTTCTGAAGCACGCAGCAGGCACACCACAAATCATAAGAGAGACAGTCATAGAGAAGCGAGCAGCTAGAACCACTCAGAGTGCAAAAGCTAAGGAAAGAGCTAAGTGGGAGTGTGAGTTCAGACACAGTGAAGGACATTCAAGACCTGAGAAGACGGAAATAGCTAGGTTGCTATATGCGTTAACGAAGGGAGCAGAAAAGATAGTTGAAAGAGGGTTTGTGTTACGACCCGGACGGCAAAGAGAACGAGTTTTACACAGAGCTGTTAGGAATAATAGACTATGGAATACTCGACTTAGATAAGAACCACGACAACCAATTTGCTCTTTTCATCGTGCGATCGATGCCCACCTTATGAAGATTTGGCATGAGGTAGGAGCCGTTGCATCCGCTTTCATTTTGTAATTAGATATTAACGTTTTTCCATTTTACTTACATAAGAATGGTCCGACAGTACTTACCTTTTATCAATTACGATTACCATTTCACTATTTATGGATAATCAATGACGTAGGAATTATTTCTAGAAAGTCAGTTAACAGTCATCCATTACGTCGACCATAATCTAATAGTAGTGACGTGTCACGTCGATAGCGTAAAGTTTATATTGATTGTATATTTAGTAAAGTTCCGTTCGTATTGGTGGGAAGTACCGAAGGGATTAAATACTCACCGGTAATCAATCTGCCGGAATTACTGTTCTCATGAACTATCAGTCAATTGATTAGTAGGTTATCAGTGTTACCGGATTCATCTCCGTGACACGCCTCTGCATCGCAATTCATTTTCGGTCACTAAGTTCAGACTTAAGTTTATTCGGTTCAATACGGGTTTTATCGGTTATGAGCCTTGACTGTCAACCACTCATGAGTAAATCCCAGACCCCTAAACTTCTCAACCTAGCGAGCGTACCCACGCTCAAACCAAGCGAACGACTTTACCAGGAATGGCGGTTCCAATTCCAGTCATTCACTTACGGCGATAGCGCAGAAATGGGAGACATGGTTGCCTCAACGCTAGAGGAACAAGATAAAGCAGTTGCGAAATTTCCATACGACCCTGTGCTCATGCGTAACGCGGAAGAATGGTCTGACGAGTCCTCGGAGGGCGATTCAGAACCGGAACCCCAGAAAGAGAGAGAAAAACCAAAACAAGGAAAAGATACATCCTCTCAAAAAGGCAAATTCTGTCTCCTTCTATCGGCAAAGGAGCAGCTGGAAGAAGAAAACAAAGCCAGAAGAGCCCAACGAGGAAAAAGAGAGCATCCTCCAAAAGAAAAAAAGTTGACAAACAATACGCACAGCGTATGCGAAGATTAGGACTCTATCTCTCAGTTGCATTTAAAGCACCCGTCCTGGTGACAATATGCATGAGTGTAGAGAATAGAAATCCTATCGGCATGTTGGTTTTGGTTGAAAAGAGGTATAGCGGCAAATCACTCCTCGATATGATTATAAGATGGCAAAAATATATCGTTGCCAGCCCCAAGGGAGACATAGGCTATTGGCTTGATGAGAACCGACTCTCTGAGCTTCAGATTCAAAGAGACTACGGCGGGAAAATCCCTACAGACTTTTTCACTGCACACCTCTTGCACAAGCTCTCGTATCACCCAGCATTCGGAGGGCTTGACGCCCTAATGATCCAATTCGAAAATAAGGGAATCACTTCCCACTCCCAAGTGGAAGATATGCTGAGAAAAATCTGGGTTAAGTATAAATTAAAACAGAACTCTCAGCGAAAGACCCTTAAGGCAGGCGAAACCCCTGAGAAAACTAAAGGAGAACGTAAGACTTTTGAGAAGTCATTTGTGACTCAACAAACGGACGACCAAGCACAACGTTGCTTCAACTGCAATTCCCCCGGGCACTTAGCCAAAGCCTTGCGTAAAAGGTGAATGCAAGAAAGGCAAGAAACACCCCCGTAAGGATTGCCCACGGTTTAAGTCTAAAGGTTTTCGGGCACTAAACCTTCCAAGAAGTCCCCTAGAACTACTGTCGCAGTAGCTGAGCAAGCCTCAGACGAACAAGACAATGAGCTCACACAGGAAGAAGACAACACAGATCAACAAGACGAGCCTAGCGAAGAAGAGGAAGAGAGTCAGTCTGTGTTTGTTTTATGTGGAGGAGGACAGGAGACAGAGGAGGAAGATAGACCTAGAACTAGAAGACAGTCAGCTAGACAGGCTAGCAACAACACCGAACAGAAGCAGTTCACGCAGGCACAGAACAACAGTCAACAAAGCAGACAGTCACATCACAGACAGTCTCAGTCTAGACAGTCGCAGACAAGGCAGTCACAGACTAGCAGTCAGCAAGAAAGACCGTCACAGACAGGCAGACAGCAGAGCAGACAGTCGCAGACAGGGCAGTCACAGACTAGCAGTCAGCAAGAAAGACAGTCTCAGAACAGCAGTAAGCAGCAGAGCAGTCGACAGAGTAGACAACAACGCACAGGCAAACGACAGGCAACAACGACACAGGACAAGCTGCACACTACTCACTCACGAAAGGACAAACAGGAGACAGGAGAACAGAGAGATCGAAGCAAGAGAGAGAAAGACGAAACAGAGTCTATCACTACACGCACAACCTCTCCTGAAAGTACCCAGTCTCTATTGGAATGTACAGGTCGTTGCGAACCACCACCACATCCCATCTATTCCGCTATACTCTATATAGCAAACAGAAACAGTTAGTAAGAAAGGAGACAGATTTAGAGGAAACCTACGATGTCAAGGGAGAAATACACGCGGTGAACAGTGCGGGATTACTCGCGACCCCAAATCTTTTGGATCACCCAAAATGATGGGGAAACGGTTCGAATTCTCGGAGTGTCGCCGTTGCTTGTTCTTCTGTTCGTTGGCGGCCTTGCGTGTAAAGGAAGCGTATTCCTTGATATACGCCGTGACAGCAATGCGAGCTAGGCGGAGAGTGTCGAGTTGGTCCGATGTCTGGACGGTCGTCGATCCAGACTTAGTCATTGCGGCGGCTGATCGGGCCGCGCGTTCAGCGATGACTTCGGGAGAGTCGAAAATGTTGATTGATGTACGTGGCTGGCGAGCCATCATACCTTCGAAAGCCGAGACGCCGGTGGCGGTGGAGACGAAAGTGTTCTGGGAGAACGATACGGCTGGCATGGCCTTGGGCCAAACCTTCTTGTCCTTGTCTGTGAGAGCCTGAATAGCACGGCGGAGGCTTTGATGCCTGCGTTTTACCATGCCTAACTGATGGTGAGAGCATGGTGCAGTGGTGAGCCATTCGATTCCTGCCATGCTGCAGAAATCTTGGCAAGATTGCCACGGAAAGATCCATAATCGTCAGATAGGATAGACTCCTGAAAACCAAAAAGGCAAACCCATCGGGCGAGAATGGTCTCAACTGTCTCCTCAGCAGTGGTGGATATGACTGGAATAAACAGTAAGTAACCTGCGAATAGATCGACTCTAGTTAACACCTACTGCTCGAGTACGCTATCTATGCCTACATGAACATGATCTATGCCTATAGCTTTACCTGGATGGTTCCAGACTAACGAGTTATAGCGACCATGATTAAGTTTGAGGCGGGCGTGCGATAGTAGACAAAAGTGGCAATCTCTAAGGATAGCCTCAATGTCTGCGTGCATCCTGTCTTTCCCATCGGGTCCGAACCATATGTATCGTTGATGGATATATGGGGCAAGGGTGGGGAACTTTGCGTGATTCTGGATCAACTGAGCATGTGAGACAAGCTTGTGCATGCGCGGCGCGGTTTCAACTGTGCCAGTCGGCCCAGCTGGCCCAGAAGCTCTTTCCTTTTTCTGCTGTAAATCTTTGTGCTGCTTTCAAACTTGCTTTGAATGAGCTTAGTCTACGTTATTATGTGTTCCGTTCGCTGCAACATGGGCGAGCGACGTATGGCATCCTGCGT